>BMAV01024755.1:0-112946 GCA_019973955.1 Trichonephila inaurata madagascariensis
GACCTAGAAATATAATCTATAACTTTATATAAGAAGATTCTTGATCCGCAAGGTAGCTAATTCTTGATCCTCCAGATTCCACACTAAGCTTTGTCACGCTATTGATCGGAATGATTCCACACTACAATCTCTGAGCCTGTTACGCTATATTATGCTATCGCTATTGCTATGTTTGCCGCGCTATCCTTTTATAGTATATCTCATTTACATATTCGATCCGTTTCTCTTCTTGGTATTGGGTTGGAAAGGTTTTGCCATTAATCGTGGCCGTCAAAGAACATAGGAGTTATGTTAATCAGAAAGACGCGAGAGACGTCACAATCTGTGACTGAAAAAAAAACTTGATATACTTATCCTTACATTCATGTACTTTGTGACGGATCTATACGCGATTTTCTAATTAATCCTCTTGGGAAATCTTTGGCTATCGATTCGCGTTATTCACAACCAACCCTTCGGAATAAGAGAATCGTGATATGAGAATTAACTTACTATAAATAGGCGAGGTTTTCTAGCTTGTGAGAGAGAAGGAGATAAGATGTACTCGAGCCAGGTGAGATTGCTACTGAAGGTATACTATTAGAATTAGAGTGATTTGATTCTTATTAGAAAGAAACCTTTAAGTGACGATTGTTCATTAAGATTGAATTAAGATTAGATTAAATCGGATAATAGGTTATATCCTTAATTAAGATAAGGATCAGGTTTGTTAGTCGCCTAATCGCTCACGTTTTACTGTCGTTGTTCCACTTTCACAGTTTTCATTGAGATATTCTCTTAATATTATTAGTTGAAATTGTGTCTGTTCTTAGTGTGTGTGGAAATAAATAGATTAGTCGAATCACATGTCGAGTGTATCTTCCCTTCCCCCCACACATCTAGGTGCTCACGAGAGAGGCCCAAGCCTCTTACAACTTGGAGGTGGGATGTAAAAGAATGATAATAATAATATTGCTGGTGTTACCGGTGCGTATGTGTGTCTTGTGTTATTCAGATAAGTTTGGAGATCAAGTTGGCTTCTTTCATGGATTAATTGGTTACACAATAAACTTAAATAAAACAAAAACTTAATAATCTTACAAATTAAATTACCAAGTTAGAATGTTAAACTGAAAATATATATCCGAGTAAACAATAGCACTCCTAGTACGCTGAAGCCAAGAAATTCTTGATTTTAAAATTTAATTGCTTGAATACATGAAAATATTATGAACTATTTGGTTCATCCGGGGGCAGGATGTAGTGAATTATATAGCCCGGGAGATTCTGAGTGGGTGGAGCGTAGCTGTCACCACGCTCAGACCCCACGTGGTATATCTCGACGAAAACCATATGTAACGGAATTCTATCTCAGTGTTAACCTTGAACTTGACTTCAGCGTTACTAGATGCTGTTGTTTATCACGGATATTTTTGTCTTGATATAGGCCAGTGTTCCCCAACCTTTTTACTGCCGCGGACCGGTCAATGTTGGATAATTTTACCGCGGCCCACTGAGGGGGAGGACGTTGATTGTTTTATATTTAAGATTGTTTTGGTTTAATAATTTTATTTTAATTGTATTTATAAGCGTGCCTTCAGAATAAAATATAGCTACACCAAAAATGAATATAAAGTGATTTAACAAGGAATATAAAGTGATTTTCATAAAAAGTAGCCCAAACCCAAGAAAAATATATCATGGTAAACAAAATGGAAATAATTTAACGTTTCTTGTGTGGACTGGTAGAATTTGATCCATGGACCGGGGATTGGAGACCACCGATCTAGGCTGCGGCATTATTAGAGTGCCGTTTTTACTCGGATATATTATTTCAGTCTAATATTTTAACTTGGTAATTTAATTTGTTAAGGTTATTAAGTTTTGTTTTATTGAAGTTTATCGAATGTTATCAATAAATCCACAGGAAAAGACAAACTTGATCTCCAGAATTATTTGAATAACACCACACAAGCACCAGCAGTATTATTATCATTTTTCCATGGGAAACACTAGCACTACCTTAACTATCTTTTTCGAATCTCATGTTCTTTTAATGGCTGACTTGGGAAAAAAATACGTAACATTTGAAACTCCTACTCATTTACAAGAACATTATATTTCGAAATGACATTTTGCACTTTGTTAATTTTATTTCTTTCCTTATTTCTCGGTAACTTGAAATCGAAACTCCTGGGAGAAGAAAGAAAAACTAAATTAGTAGAAACTAATTAGAATAACTAGAAATTAACTATATTCTCGTTATTAAGAAAACGAGACCGCGTAGCTTTTATTCAAATTATTAATATCATTTTTATTTGATCTTCTAACGCTAGAAAAAAATTCCATTGGATTAAAAATAAAAGTAATGAAACTACTTCTAGAGCATGGATATCTTGAATCATTCGAGATACATATTCTGCCTTATTCTTTTTAGATATTTTGTAATTAAATGTACAAAAAGAGAACTAAAAATTCTAAGAAGTTATAAAATATGGAAATTTTGAGTAAAATTTAAGGGAGGACAGAATTTTTTTTTTGTTTTCGTTAATCATTTTAAGCAAATGATATTTTTCATAGTAATTTCCTTGGGATGTATGCAAGATGAGAAAGTATTTTTAATACAGACGAGGTCCAAAAAAAAATGATTTAAATATGAAAAATTTGATATTTCATTGTTTGTGTTTAGCATTTTGAAACAAAAATAAGTTTAAAAAAAGAAGATTAGAATAGTTCTACAGTTTTCATGAATTCTGATTGATCATGATTGATTTCAGTGTTACAATTAGACTCTTTTTTCCAATATATTTTTGAGATTTGATTCGATTTTAAACATTATTTATTAGGGTACACTTAAGTCTCCTCCATATGCATTTATTCTTCATAAGTAAGAGACACGAACCACTAAAAACTTTTTTTATGACTATCACAACATTCATGTTTAGATATTTAGAGAGTCAAAAGTTTCATATAAGCCAGAATAATTATATTTACCTAAATTATATTAACAAAAAAAATTAGTTAAATTTGTGAACAATATTAAAAATTTTTTTATCACATGAATTTTGTTTTCAAATTAAAAAAAATTGTAATTTTGTGACGGACTCACGCGTCTTTTTTGTAACATAACCTCTGGGTTCTTTGACGGCCAAGATTAATGGCAAATCTTTTCCAACCCAAGTCCAAGAAGTGAAATGAAAGTATAGATGCAAATAAGATAGCCTTTAAAAGAACAGAAGTTTTAGTAAGCGGGATGGCAATTTAGAGAAAGTTCTGTTAGGAAAAGGTAGAAGTGTAATTTGACGGCCTACCAAGGAATCACGAATATCTAGCTATTACTACAAGGTGCATACTATTGCACGCGAGCCTAACTGTCTTTCGGAAGGTGATTGAACCGTTGCGTGGAATTCAAGGTAGGACAGATTATTTTCCGAATTCGTAATATTAATAGAATTGAGAGTAGGCGGATAATATAATTATTTAGATAAGTGATCCAATTGCGCGATCTGTTTTAGCTACGGCTACGTGTTTTGGTTTATTCTCACTTAATATAAGTTTGTTCAATATATTAGAAATTTAAGTTAAACTCTTAATAAAGTCATATTAAGAATTCTAAAATGTCGATTCATTTCGAGAACCCCACACCTCTAATTCACGCTGACTCACAAAGATATGGTCGACAAAGATCGACCATATCACAATTTTAAAGAATTCAATTTTTTTTTTAATAATTTAAATCATTTATTAATATTATAACTTTTTTTAAATCATTAATTACTATTGCAATATTTCAACTTTTTAAGAAATCTTAATCCGAATGAGAAAATGCAAAAAGAGCTTTAAATTACATTGACTATAAATTTCCTCCGGTAATTATTCGCTACAAACAAAAAATCAATCGACAATTACACCAATTAACGTTTTCACGCAAGGTAATTTTCAACACAAACATAATATTCTCTCAGCAATATTAAAACAATTATAAATGTATTATTTAAAAATGAATAAAAGAAAATCAGGCAGTAAAATATTATTTAGCTTTTATAACACTCCAATATCCTCCCCTCCTAGTGGATTTTGAATACTTTAAAAATGTTTAACATGTTTATTGCAGTTTAATATGATTTGTAGGTTGGTGTGAATGAATTTCTGACAGTAAATCCTCTCACAGGACGTATTGTGTCCAAATGATGGTTAAAAATCATTTAATAAATTATAATAATATATAAAAAAATCCCTAATTTTGTAATATCTTTTAAAAATTACCTGGCGAAGATTTAACTAAAAAAAAAACACTTTTAAGGGTTTTTCTTTGCTTTTTTTCATTTTTATTTCAAAAGTGAGTTCATTTTGCATTCTTTTAAAGAATGAGCATTTGTAACGGCAAGTACCTTATCTACGACCTAATGATGTGAAATTTAGACAATAATGCTAAAACAAGTACCATTATTGCCATTTTTGGAGCAGATGGACCAAATTTATGGCATTAAAGCTGTCATAAGAAGATTAAAACCTGGCAAGGGGCTCAAAGAATGATGGAATTTTAAATTTGATTCTTTTAATGACCAAACTAATGATGTTTTTTTTATTCTGTGTATTTTTCCTCAGGGTACGAAGTAAATAAAGAATTAGTACTTTTTTTTAAAGATAAAAATCCCCCAAAAATTGTCATTAGTTCTTCATACAGGAATAGAAATTTTTTGAATGCATTGTTTCAGAAATTAAACAGTCTAGACTCAAATTAATGCAAAGAAAGAAAAGATTTGCGAAACTAAAATTAAAAAATTATTAACTTAGAACTATTAAGCAGTAAATAGAAAAAGTTGAAATAATCGAAAGGAATCATAAAACTAGTTGCTACGAACTATTGATAAGAAAACTACAGAAAAGTTCAAAATGAAACAAAAAGTACTTACTTCTTTTTTTTCGACCTTTACAAATAAAAGACAACAAAACAACAGATCACATTTAAAATAAATTAAAATATACTAAAATAAAATCTACTATTAAATAAAATAAGGAAAATCTAATTCTTAAGTACATTTTAAATACAATTTAAGAAATGATATAAATTAATAGCTTCTACATACACACTTCTACACAATAGCTTCTATATATTACTTCCTTCAAAAACTGATCTCAAGATTTTTCATTGCTGTTAAATGAAAACTTTGTTTATTTTGTAGGTCTATTTTTAACGGTTTTATACTTTTTTTTTGTAGGATATGATTATTTAAAGAATTTTAAAAGAGCATTATTTAAATACATGCAAACGTATTTGTACAGCAATAAATTTAAATAGTGAAAGTTTCACTTTTAAATTCTTCCTTGTTATTTGTGATTTTTTAAAAATTTTATGAACCTAATTTGTGAATTATACATATATACATATATGTTATAAAAATGTAATAAAAACACAATGAATGTATAGCTCTATATTCTATAACAAATTATTCACAATTTTGAAAAAGCTAAAAATAGTATCATAATTAGAAACGAGATTACTTTTATTAATAGCAACGATATAGTGTTCGACAGTTTAAAAAAATCATGTGGCATAATCATTTTTTTCGGGGATAATTTACAATTTTTCCAATAGGTCGGTTGACTGGTTTAAATCAGGGGTGAGCAAATATAGCGGCCCGTAAAGTGTTTTTTTCCGGCTCCCAAGCCATTCAGAAAACCAACCAAAATGTCTTCATATTTGGACCAGCATGTATTTGTGAGCACAGATTTTCTTGCAAAGGAGAGAGTCAAATGTGCTCACTGACCAGAAAGTCGCAAAAATCAAATCCTAATTAATACGAGAGAAAGTCATTCAGTAAGTCACAAAAGATAATAAAAAATAATTTAACATGATAATTACTTGCAAACAATTTTTATTTTTCCACATAATCTCCAGCAACGTGGAAACACTTATCCCATTGTTTTATCAAAGCCCAAATATCAGCAGCCTCAGTCTCATCCACAGAGCAGTTGTTGTCTCATCCACAGTAAGACCACAAAGTGTTGAATGTCGTCGTCATCTGCAAATTATTTGCCTCCAAGATGTTGTTTCTGTGGATACACAACGTGCGCATACTTTTTAGGAAATTTAAATGATCATCAGGCATTATGCTGTATGCTAAGCCATGAGAACATCCTTTTGTAGTTGCGATGCTGTCACTGTTCTATCAGCCCGACTCAATTCTTTCACCTGTTGCTTAGTTAATTTTGCCGCAATCAGAACTGGATGGCCGCTTCGATCTTCAACAATTTTGGAATGGCCTTGCGAAAATTTCTTCACCCAATTATACATTGCTTTATGTACTAATACAATAATTCTCTTCATAAATAGGTTATATATCTTTATGAATAGTTTTTTTTTAAGTCCTTTCGCTCACAAAAATCATTCCACAACACGCTGCTCTTCTATCGTACAATCATCCAACACCATCGCCATTTTTGAAATTGCATTACGTATGCGTGTGAGTGCTACCTACTCAATATGAATTGAATATCATAAAGCTGTATGGTGCTGCAATCTGTCACCATTCTTTAAAGATATCTGTTACTACTTTAAATCCTGCCATATGCATTTGTGACTTACTTAATGACTTACCCTCGTAATTAGTACGATCAGGAAAATGTACTTGTATGGTTTCATTATTATAACAGCACTAATTTACTGCTGTTTTAGTTAAAAAAACACATTGAAAACATACTTAATATCTCTTTTAAAAAGATGGATTTTACGTACGAGGAGATCAGTGAAATATTATGTAGCAAAAGCTTTTGTAGGAAGCAAGAGAGAAAGAAGGAAATTCAACTCACCTGTTCTTTTTCTTCCTGACTTTTGGGGATGAGGGTGAGGGTGAGGAATATCTGACCCCACGATGGACTGGTCACGTCTGGCTTCCCAGATTCCGTCAGAGTGACGGCCAGATCTGTAGGCCTGACAAAAGAACAATGGATCGGCTTTGAGAGTTCGCAATTGCATTTGGGATAAATTTATTAATATATATTTGAGAAGCAATTTCTTTTTATTTTTAAAGTACACGAATGTAAATTTCGATTTTTATTCAAATATTCTTACTGTACATATAAAAATCACATTGTTAAAAAAAAAGATGTAAACTCTAAATTTCACATGTTATTCTTCTTCATAATAAAACAAAACACGAAAAAGAGACAGCATATACGCTTTTGTATGTAATGCAAAAACGCCATCAACGAAAAGTCACGAAAGTGTTTCTAAATCAATAGCTCGTTTCACGAGCAGTTTGTTCAATGGGCTCAATTCATGGTGGTCACATGATCAATACAACCACGTGGTCTCCATTGAATTTAAAATTGACATCAGACTTGTACTTGTTGTTCTCACTTGTAGAATTTAAATAAAATTTCAGATTTCATAATTGGATTAAAAAGTTCAAACATCAAGATTCTTCAAAAAGTTTTTCAAAATGTAACGAAAAAATTTTTTATATTATACATGTACTTTTAAATCAAGTACGTTTTATTTATGTGCATTCTTTTGGTTTATAAATATATGCTGTATATAAGAGAATCTACAAAAAGCAAAAGTTGGCAACGGCGAAGGGCTTGAATAGATTGGTTGTGTGACGTTTGGGAAAATTAATGGGTAGCGTGATAGTTAGAAATTAAAAAGTTGATTTATTTACGTCACAGCTATTATAATTACAGTATTTACATTAATAGAAGTTATTCATACAATCGATATTTTTAATACAACAGAATATGATATTTGTGAGGGAAGAGGTAAACAACACCAATCTTCTCTTAGTGTTTTCAAACGGACTCTTCCTCTGTCTTTGGGTGGGGTGGTAGCTTCTCTTACCCCTCGAATTACACTTGGGGTTCCGGCTCGCACGTGTTTCCAGCCGTTAGGTTTCTCACGACCATCGGTTGACGGGGAGATGTCAGATGAAAAGACTCCGCAAAGGGCTGCACGTGTGGATGGGAACTATGTCATACTATCTGTACAAGAAAGCAGATTTTTCATTTGTCGGGGTGGAAAACGTTACAGATGAAACACGTGTTTATAGCTATGTGACTGTGACGTCTCATATGAGTTTAGCCCATTGATTCATGAGATTCGTTCTGATATCTTTCTATTATTTTCTTTATTCGAAGCTTTATAAAAGGATTTAATGCAGATGTACAATAGACGTTTCTTTTTATTAAAACATTTGTTACGAGTGTTGGTTTACCGAGATTTAACGAGAGAATCTTAACAGTCTCAGTTGACACTTCATCTAAATTGGCGAAATAAAGCAATGAACGACAGGTTTAATTTTCACATTTCATGACCTTCATCGATTATATAAGAAAATATGAGAGAAATTTGCGTTTTAATGCATGTTTATTTAAAAGAACACGATGGATTATAAATAGTTGCAATTTTCAACATCGCAATTCGGTGATTCTCAGATAAATGAAACCACAGTTAAATTTTTATTAATACCTTAAGTTTTTACAAAAATAGTTTTATTTCCATTAACAAGAGACTATTGAAGATAAACCCCATCAGTCTGAATGATAAATGATAACAGCGGCGCCTCAATCTAGCACTTCATTTTGTTATTTCTACAGTTTCAAATTTCTAATATTCAAAATCCAAAATTCTATTTATTTCAACTGGATAATATTTTACAATCTCGCAACCAGTTAGCAACTTAAGAGTAAATCCCTATTTCTCTCATAATTTTTTGAATTATGTCACGGGAATTTCGGATTCTGTTTTCGGCATTGTGGCCAGAAAAAAAGTTCATTTTTAAAAATAAGAGAATAATAACGCTAAATAAGCAGGAATGACTTTGGCGACAAATTCGGTCGCCAAAGTTGAAATCAAGACTAATATAAAAGAGTCTTGGATATTTAAATATAAACAGGGCCCCAAAGTGGTGGTCCTCGAGAAAATTTCGCTGGTCCCCAGAAAAGAAGAAGTCAAATTATTTTTCCAGAACGAAATAATCCGAAATCTAAAGAATTCTTGTCCTACAATGAATGGCTAGCGAAGCTTGCATAACTGGTTGATATTCTTTCCCTGTTAAATGAACTAAATATATCCTTGAAAGGACAACTTAAGGGCGTGTTTACACTAAGAGGTAAAATGAATGCGTTTCAAAAGAAAATATTACTGTGGCAAACGCGGTGGGTCGAAGACGATCTGCAAATGTTTTCTAATTCTGATGAATGCATGAAGAAAAAAGATGTCAACCAGTAAGTTGTAAACCTAATTAAAAAGCACTTGTAATCACATACAGAATCTTTTGCTCGTTATAACCCAAAGGATGAGGATCCCAGACATGGTAATATGTGGATAATAGATCCTTTTGCAGCGAAAATTCAGGATAATAATTTAAGCATGCATCTAAAAGAAAGCCTCATCAACCTATCGTCCGACGAAACTCTCAAATTTAAATTTCATTCATCCTTATCAAGATCTCAGTTTTGGCTTTCCATAAAAAGTAAATATCCTTTTCTTAGTGAACGCGGGCGATGAAAATTCTGATTCAGTTCTCCACAACTTATTTATGTGAAAAGGCCCTTTCATCTGTCACAGCCTTTAAAATACGGTACCGATCTCAGTTTGAAATAAATGCAGTTTTCCGTCTTGCAGTAACAACATTGGATCCAAATATCCATAATCTTATTTCAAGTAAACAGGAACACCCATCACACACTAGAAACGTAAAATGCTAAAAGTTTGATATACTTAAACAATTTTTTAATTGTTTTGTTTTTACGGTTTTTTTTTTATTTTATTATGGTTTTTATTAATAAAGCTTTCATAATTTGGTTCCAATTAATAGTTTCATTTATTTAACTTGGTACGTTTTATGTGTTCTTAGATCACAATTTTTCTATAAATATATTTAACACTTAAAAAATCCTAATTGTGGTCCGCGGGATTTAAATTATGAATTTACTGGTCCGCGAGGTCAAAAAGTTTGGCGACAGCTGATTTAAAGCGATTATTCAAAAAGCTTCGAGAATGGCTTCACTGCATATAAAGGACAGTGCAGAAAAACAACATTGGGGTCAAACATTTGAAAGTGAGCGCGAGCTTTTTTTGCTTTATCTGACATTATAATTGAGATTTCGAATTGCTGTGTTCAACATTTGAGTGGCCTTTTAACAGGGATTTATATATATATATATATGTAATTTGTTTCCTAATAGAACATCTATTTTCGAGTATATGAAGAAGAAAAGCGAGTCAGCTCACTCATCTCGGTATCCCCGGAACTATTAGACCTATTGACTTAAAATTTGGCAGCCATGTTCCTTTCACGGATTAAAGATCTGCTAAACACAGGGTTTTGCGAAATTCGATCTCCAAAAGGGGTTGCGAGGGGTTGAAGGGAGTTATAAATAAATATTGATATTTATGAACTATTGCGACAACTGACTTAAAATTTGTTAAGCATGTTTCTTTTATTGAACAGATATCCGCTAACAATGGATTTTTCCGAAATTGATACCGGTGGGGTTCAGGGATATCTATAGGGTGTATAGATAAAAGAATCCCCTGTCTTCGAATTACTAGACATGCAGTAATAAAATTTAGTATACGTTTTTTTTTTTTTTTGAGTTGAAATCCGGTAAGAACGGATCTCGACTCTCAAGGAAAGTTACAGCAAATATATAAAAAATTTATATTTTTGAACTATTAGACTCAGACTTGAAATTTGGCAAGCATGTTTATTTTGCGGAAATCTGCTTTCGGTGGGGGTTACAGGGGCGTAAAAGATTAATTCTATTTTAGAAATTCAAGTCCTAAATTTTTTAAATAAAGAGGTGAGGGTTATAAAACTGTTTTCCAATGCAATCGAACTCTTAATGCTAGGACTTAGATATCAATAATATCTATGTATTCATACATCATTATGAAATACCCAGCGAAGGAAATGTGTAACAGCTAGTGAATATATATAATTGAAAATGTTTGAGTGAACGACGAAAGTAATGGGAAGAATATGTATGACAAACAGATGTTAAATTTCAGCCTGTCTCTAATTTGCATAAACAATTTAAGGAAACCGTGTTTTCTGGAAGAAATAGAATTGCTAGAAGAGTAAATCAATTCATTTTCAATATAAAAAAAAAAAAAAATTACAAACAAAACGCACGAATTTAAAATCAATAGGCACGTATCTTAGCGTGACTCAACCTTTTCTTTCTCTTTGAAACAAAGGGAAAAAATTCATATTTTGGGGCATTGTTTATTCCAATTTGAAATGCAAGAGGAAAGCCTCTGGCTCTCTCATTCAGCACTGCAGAATAGGACATTAGCCAATGACCTAGTAAAAGAAATTTTTTAACTTTGCTTTAAAAAAAGCTTTTTCCGGGGGCAAATTGGCAACGGGTTTCTCGCAATTTTGACCCCGGACAGAGGGGCCGAGGACGACAGGGAATTTGGCACCCCCTTTTAACATCCACCCCGACAAACGGGGGGGATTTTGGGCCTCGAAAAGTTTTAAACGTGCATCACCACTCTACATGGTGGGTAGGATCAAACCCATGGCATGCCAGACATGAGTCTGACCACTACCACTACCGAGGCCTCCAAACAACAACAAATGACTAACTTATTTTTCCAGAGCCCCATATTTTAAATTTTGTTTGAATTTTAAACCCAAATTTTAAGAGCCAGAAAAAAAAGCTATCGAAAACAAACAAATGGAATATTTGTGTTAAACCAGTGTAAATTTTTCTGAAAGTGAATTGCCCCCAAATATTTGAAAACTTAAAATGATGACGATACGTTTCCGTTCATCTGAAAGATTCAGTTTTTTTACCAAATGTCGCTAGGAAAATGGTTTTAACCGCGGAATCATAACATTTTATTCCAGTTTAAAATAAACATGATATTCATGAATTAGTTCCAACGCTTGGATGAGAAATATCAGATCATCTTGCGTGCAACTGATAAGACAGCTGACAGGTAAAATGCTTTCAGTTGACGTCATCGCTTACGTCAAAAAGACGTGGAAAACGAACAGTTGGCAGTTCCACTGGAGGAAAAAAATACAAACATAAACAAGGAATTCCTCCGTTTTAAATATATCAACACACTTGCCTAATCCTATTATACTGAAACCTTTCTAAAATCTAGTTTTTAAGAATATTACTTTGGGAAAAAATTCGTATAAATATTTTAAATAAGTGTTAAAAGTGTTGCCATGTAATGAATATAAAATGCACTGAAAAAAAACCCAAATTTTTTCTTAAAAATTTATAAAATAAAAATATGGCAAGTCATCGGAATAAAGTCATGTTTAAATTTTTCTTTTAGAAAAATTTAAAAAAAGGCAGTGTCTGTCTGAAAATTATAAATTAATTTCTCCTTTTTCAATTTTTTTTTTACTATTAGCTCCCCAATCTCTATTTTATTTATTTTGGTTTGGGAATTTTTTAATCTTTTAAAAAATACATTTTAAAAAACCCCAACTGAGCTGAAATTTTAATACAGGATTAGGAGACAATACAATAATATAATTTAAAAATTAATAAAATTGATTAAAACTAATTATTTAAAAAAATTTCAAATACACAACAAGTTTGGCATTTTTTTTTTGGCAAGTGTTTAAAACTTTTTAAAAAAGGGTTTTTTTTTTATTTTTAAAGCATTCAGTTGAACTGAAATTTTATATACACTATTGTTTTGGATGACAATACGATACTTTAATGATAATGAATAAAAATGAATTACCACTTAACTAAATACATAAATCTTTCCCCAAATTGTAATTCATTTATTGTCATTATTATTCAGACGCATTCAATAAATGTTAAATAATTTTCACAGATTAAGCTGAAAAATAATTTGTTATTCATGCATAGGTGTGCTAATATATTAGATACGAGGCCAAATAGTCTGATTAATGGTTTGTTCAAATGGATAATGCATTGTTACTGAAGGTTTCGACTTTGTTTGCTTCTCTGCTAAAATGGTACTGTAGCCGAAAAGATCGTTTGTGAGTGGAGTAGGAATTACTTTAGGCGACAAAAATAAATGTACCTAGAAAAATACAGAAGGTTCTAGAATTATTATTTGACGAGAAAATTTAATAAGCTCGCAGAGGGTTTTTACCAGCCTACATGAGAACAATACAGAGAAGCAACATTGGAAAATAAAACATTTGAAAACGACAGTGGGTTTCATTATGTGAAATTGAGGCTACTGATTTGAATTGTTGAGTTTAATGTGATTTCTGAATATATTCTGTTGTAGATTTATACATGTGTGTGCTATTTACTTTTATTAAAGAAAATCTACTGTGATAACGAGATAATACCATAGTAAATTACGATTAACTCTTAAACAACCTGCCAGTTAAATTGCGTGGACATTTCCTGCATTTGATAGAGGACCAATTACGTAACAATATGTTGATCAAGGGCGTAGCTACCACCATGTCAACCATATCAATGATACGGGGCCCCCAAGTTAAAGGATTCCCAACATGTGTAAGTAAAACAATACTATAATGTTTAGGGGCCACCAAGGAATTTTGATACAGGACTATAGCTACGACAGTGATGTTGATCACAATATTGCAACTATGACTATACCACTCTTCATCTTTTTGCTAGGCGATATTCTAAGGGATGATGCAACGTCATTGGTTTCGGCTTTTAGTTACATGAAAACTTTACAACGCGAAAAGAAACAAGCTCAAATGTGCCAATTTGGCGTCTTATTTGATTTGATTTGATTTTTATTTACGTTGCTCTCTAAAACAATACGATGGCTATTGGCGACGGATCTCATACTTCTGAACCACAATCAAGTGACGAGGACAACATCTGAGCTGCCATGCCCTTCTCCAAACTACCAAACCGCGCTAATGGGAGGACTCTGAGCCTCGATAATTTTAACGTGCATCTGCTCTTCTATATACAATGGCACTAAGTTTCGTATTCACAACTCGACAGCGCTGGTCATGAATTTGCGACCATGACCAATTGGCTTACTGCAGACACAAAATTTGGCGTCTAAAATACTTGATATGGTTACAAAAAACATTTGAATATTTTAATAGTAAAGCATGGAAAAGTATTTCGAGTTGGGGTGTTTGTGTGGGACGAAAACTACTGACCTGCTGAGTTCGAGGTGGGTGAGGTCTACTTGTGCTGCCCCCATGTAGTCGTCTTGGAAGGCAAAGTCGTAGTCATAGACCCTGAGGTGGAGGGGCTCGAAGACGTCCTCCACGGGGATGGTGAAAAACTCGTCCCAGTAGGGCTCCAGGGTCCGGTTGACCGTGCGGCTCTTGTACAGCTGCTTGCCGCCGATCTTGAACTTGACGTAGGGGTCGCTGGTGCCTGAGGCAAGGAGAGAAAACGGTTTCAATTACCTATGTATTCGCATCTAAGTCGCACTTTTTAACAATATTAAAGCTACTGAAAATCGGATGCGGCTTTGCAGTGATTTAATCGCGATGGGCATGAAGAAACTACGGATTGTAAGCCAGGTGCCAACTGATGACCTCGCGGAATTTAATTATATCTTTTTATTTAGATTTGATCCGATTACTAAACATTCGTTTGAGTTTGGAAAAATTTAATGACTGAATATTTATTGTTGTCCATTGTTTTTCGTATCAAACATTATCATCGAAAATCGCTAGAATGATCGGGTTACCTTTATTAATTGAGAATCCTGATTTGGCGCGATCCCATAGTTGAAAGATTAATGATGTTTTCGCGTACGCAATGAGCACACTGCGAAAAATTTACACGACACAACACACCAACAGAAAAAAGAATTCAACAACAGAACATCGTGATAAAGTAATAAGTCATAGAATTTTTACAAAAAACTTTAAACAAAAATATTGGGTTACTATTAGTCGATTTTTGTAAGAATCTCACGAGACAAAAAAATTCAAGTGGGTGGGGTTGGACACCCCTGTTCTAAACTATTTTTCATTTTCCACAAAGGACTTGTTGAGAATTTGGGGTGTGGCTTAGATTCTAAACGGTAAATTGCCAATCAGTTTGAGAATCTTGAGGTTCATAATTGATAAAATATATAGTTTCAGAAAGACTGAGCAGGAAAACTGCAAAAGTTTTACAAGATTTTTTTTTTTCAAAATGCTACTAGATTCAAAAAGTTTCCAGAATGGTTCCCCTAAATTCAGGCAGTGTTCGTTGGAGGGAATCCTTTTCGTCGGTTGACAGAAATAATAAGGAAAAAACCCACACGCCATCGGAAATCCTTTCCTGTACTGTTGGCGTTAGCTGCAGATCGCTTTGTCAGAAATGAATTTTTTTTATTCTTGGAATTTTTAATGTCGATTTTGGAGCAGCGTGCTAACATCAAATTCTTTGTTTTGCTCCAGAAATCACCTGAGACGTTCCAGATGTTGCAAAAAGCATACGGATACGGTTCCAGCACCAGAGGATTTTTACCTGTTACCATGGCTAAAAACGAAATTGAAGGAACATCGTTTTGTGGATTCTGACGAGGTGATCGAAAATACGACGAAGCGACTGAAGAACCTCTCAAAAATGGATTCCAGGGGTGTTTTGAACAATTATATGAACTCCTGAAACAATTGAGTGGATATAGCAGGGAAGTACTTTGAAGGCCAATAAGATTAAATTATTGTTCTATTTTTTAATAATTTGCAATTGACCTATTCCGGGAACTTTTTGATCTATCTGTATATTTACAACATAATTTTTTTTAAATGTGTTATTTTTTCCACTTTTAAAAAAATATTTTTAGAATAAAAATGTTTTAAAGAGTGTCGATCACAAAATTTTATATTGCCTAAAATTTTCGATACACTCCTTAAATTTGAAGGGACTTATTCTTTAAAACAATCCATAGCTCAGAAACTTTTCATTAGAGCCTTACGAAACTTGAAATGCAGGCTACTTTTTAGATGAGGAATCGGATGGATGGAAAAATTGTTGGTAAAATTTAATTTAACTCAATAAATTTAATTACCTTTCAACCATTGATATCGATACCTATATAGTAGAGCTGCGATGAAAATTATAAAAATGTAACAAGGGAGTTCAATTTTCTTATTTGGCTACTGCACAATATACAAAGATGGAGGGAAAAAAATATTGGTATTCCATTGAAGCTGTCTTCGCTAAATGTACGAAAGCTTGAAGTAAACGTGAAGCACATTTTCAAACAGCAAAATGTCTCACTTTTTCTGAAACCTTTTTTAAATTTCACATGGGGCTGTGGATTAGTATTTTACCATTGCAGACCTAGTACATCCCCCGGTAGCTGGTATCTCTTTTTAATGCGGCACTATATAGGTAGAATACCAATCGCCGCAAGTAATCTTGACGCCCAGTTTCCTCCCCAGGGCGAGGCACCCGAGTTCTGACGATGCGAAATCGAACCTAAAAATTTATTTTTGCTGAGAGCACCCAAGCCAAACAGGCACTCACGTGATCTTTTACATGCCTCATAATCATGCGACATCTGACGATTTTCTGCTTCATGAAGATCCACCGACTAGTCAGGGGTCGAACCCGCAACCTTAGGCGTACAACGCCACTCAGCCGACATCTTCATGAAACATGGCAACATTATAATTCATACATCTGTTTATACTAAAGCGTTTTAAGAAAATTCAGTGCTCCATAAATACATCTTTTTTCGTATCAACACGCAAAGAGATAACTCATTTGTTATTACGATATAGGAGAAAAAAATGCAAAACACATTTTATACAAAAAATGAATCAACTTTGATAAAAAAAAAAGAGTATGATAAAATGTGCTGCTTTTTAAAGGATAACGAAGCCAGAATATAATATTAATGTTGGAGTACTTTTATATCTGGAAAAATATTCCAAATTCGGTTCCAATTCTTTGACATTAATCGAAAACAGCCTTCATGTCAAGGAATGTAATATATGAACCACAAAGAATAGTTAAATAACGAGATTTTGTTAAATTTCATCATATATTATAAAATGCATTTTGAGATCTTTGAAAGTATTTATGAATTCATTACAATCATGAAACAACTTAAAATAAAGAATCGTAGTGGGTTTTAAAAAGATGAAGAAATGAGAGTAGTTTTCTCACCGCAAGCGTCTCTCGCTTGCAAGTCTTTGCCGAAGCGCAAGTGGACTTCCAGCAAGTAGAAGGGGTGTTGGCGAAGGGCGACGTGTTTCTGCTTGACCAAACCATCCTCCTGGGAAAAAAAAAGAATAACTTGAATAAAATGCCTCTATTACTATCTGATTTCAGATAAAAGTACGAAAATTTAACTATATCTATACATTATATATATATATATATATATATAATGAAAATCGTTTAACACAAAACTGAGGGGAATGGAATATTTTTTCGTGTTAAGGGATATTGCAAAAAGGAAAAAAAAAACATATAATCATCTCTCTCAAAATGTTGTTTATTAGAGTACATTTTATTTACATAGATGTGTATATATGCAATAACAATCAATGAAACAAAAACATTCACAGGAACTTAATGAAATGCAATACAAAATTTTAAAGTTTTTTGAGAAACAAAACATTTTTTGAGTTTTTGGAAAATATACTTTTTTTTGCAATGCCCATTTTTTGCATCAGATTGTTTGATGTCCCTTTTGCTATTCATTTCACCATTGGAATGTGCGTCTAAATAAAGGCGCATACTATTTATGATGTTCCTCATTTTGGATGACGTGAGAACAGGAGCTACATTATTCATTTCATTTCCGTCATCGGAATCTGTATCAATATAATTTTTAAGCTCTTTAAACAAATTCCAAAATGTCTTTATCTGCCCCCCGTCATTGGGATTGTACATACATTAACATCATCTACTGCAACGCGAATTCTTCCGACGATACCGTAGAACAGTCCAATAATATATAGAAACTTTCTCAAACATTTCATTAAATTTGCTACATAGCCATCCCTAGTGATGACTTATGTCATATTAGGATCCGGTAAGCTGGGTGTGATTATCTAAATGAGGGAAACATATAGATTCTTAATACAGCTTTTTTAACAAATAGTATTGAATTTTTGGTTAAGTTTTCTTGAAAAGTGAGAGTTAAACTAATAAACTCTCTAATTCTAGTTTTAGATCATTCATTTACTAGATATTATCTTAATCAATAACATTAACTATTCATCTAACTTCCTATACAAAATATATAACCTTTTGAGAGTTTCCTTTAAACAACATTTTGGGAAATACTATACTATTTTGCTCAAGATTCAGACTTCTTTATAATTTATATTTCATATGAACTTATTCACTTTCGAGATATGCGATGACATCTGCTCAGTATTCGAATGTTCCCCTAGTTTTCTCTAAACTTGCCTACATTATCATTCATTCCTTCATCGAACTTAAATATAATTTTAATTTACATATTTGATCCGTTTATCCTTCTTGGTATTGGGTTGGAAAGGTTTTACTATTATCAACGTGTCCCAAAGAACTTAGGAGCCTATTTAGAAGAGACGCGAGAGATCATCTAAGTTGTTTCTTATTTTGTTCACTCCCAGAAGGGAAATCTTTTCGTATTAAAGAATTTTTGTTTCATGTTAAGAGAAAAAACACGAAAATACAGAGTAGTTTTTCGGGACCATAGCATTACTTCGTGTTAACACCGATATGCATTTTCACGTTAAATGTATTTCATTGTATATATATATATACAGAAGAAAAGCGACTCGCTTATTTATTATCTCATTCATCACGAAACCTCCAGAACTATTGGGAATGCAGACCTGAAATTTGGCAAGCATTTTACTTTTATCGAGTAGAAATCCGTTAAGGGGAGTTGGAAACCTCTATCTCTCTCTATTCTGACAATGTTAGATTGGCTGTTTTCGATGTACTTTTTCTCAAAATCTGTTATACTTACATGCTTGAAATTTTTCATGCAATTAAAGTGTACCTCTCGCATTATACTGAAATGAGCTTTTAACTAGTTTTGAATTTTTTAATAAATTATGAAGTATTTTAACAAACATTGCGAAATTTGACCCATTTTTTACTTCAAAAGTTTGTAAAAAATAAATTTTTGAGTTTTTTACAAAAAGCTCATTTTAGTATATATTAGACATCATTATAAATATATCAAACAAAATTTTCATACCTGTGAAGAGTAGTTTCTCAGAAAAGGTACATTGCACATTAAAATTTACATTTTGAGATAAATTGATTTTAATGTATACAGTGAGAATTCTAATCGGCTAGGAAATAAAAAAAAAGGTTCAATTTAAAAAAAGATACATGTTTTGGTTTATATCAGACGTTACACTTTTAAGCAAAAAACGAAGAGCTTTGTTTACATTTTTCGCCATTAAAATGGGCGTGGCCCAGATTCAACGATTATTTAGAAATAGGTTTTAAGGGTTTCTAAATAACCTAGAGGTTAAAGTAAGGTATTTTTAGAAAGGTTAAAATCTATACAATTTGAAAATGTAAAAATCACAAATTGTCAAAAAAATAAGATTTTAGCTTTCCAACTTAGCTTAAAGCGATTTTGCGGAAACTGACTCCCAAAGGGGTTGAGAGCCGTTATAGAAAAATAAATTTCCGTTTTGGACCTACAAACTTGAAATTTGGCACAAACATGAGTAGAGATTTCGCTAAATTGTTTTGCTTCAATTGATTCTATGCAGAGGGATTTACTGGAGTGAAAAAGATAAATAAAACTTCCGTCTTAGAATTTCAATTCCTGCCCTCCTTAAATTAAGGTACGAGGGATATAATCAATATAATTCGAAAGTTAATTCTAGAGCTTATAGGTATATATCTCAATAACTTTAAAAAAATATATAATGATACAATATCATGAAATATCCAACAAAAGAAACAACGTTTGAAATTTGGAGAACTTATTTATTTTAAAAATTTTCCCAGCAGTGATTCTCAATGACTGTGCCGCAGAACTTTCGTGAAGCAGCTCATTTTTTACTTAAATTATTAACTATATATTGAAGGGAAAAAATGTGGAACCGAATCAATCGGCCGCTTTTATAGAAATAAACTATTCATAAAATTGTTATTGAGCCTTTGGCAACACTAGAGAAAAGTTTTTATTCATTACTTCCCAAATTTAGATATAAAAATTTGGGCCTCCCTGCAAAGTCAGGTTTTGTACCCCCTCAAGTTGTATTTTACAAAAGGTAGGTACTTGGCGACAGTCAGGATTTGGGCCCCCTAGAGCCATGAGTGCCCCCGTGACGCGGGGGTGTACGTTACACCACTGTCTGTACATGAATTCCTTTGATCGAAAAGAAAGAACCAATTTCGCTCTGTATAATAATCAAGATTTAAGTTCAAAACATTCGGAAGAGTCAATTCATTTGGATTATAATTAGAGGCCTGTATCCCATAAAAGGCTAAAAGCTTTTAAAAACATTATTACAATTTCCTACATTTTATTTTTGAGATTTCTGATTTTCAACATTAATTAATATAAATATGTAAAAAATTTTAGAACTTTTAAATGTAGATGACAAAATGAGAGAGGCAGGATCATTTTTACGGCCTAATATAAACGAAATGATCAAAAATCATCAAGCTCAAATTTCGCATTAAATGTATCCTTATAATTAATTTGTAATTAATTACTCAATAAACATTGTGTCGTTCTTTTCATATGTATTATTTTAATTCACATTGAAAATAATTGTCAAATTATTTTACATAGTTTATTACAGATAAGTAAAACTCTTTAAAACTTATGTTATTGTTAGCGAGCCGCCAAATTTTGAAATTGTTAAAAGTGTACCGCAAAAAAAGGTTGAAAATCACTGTGTTAAAGAAACCGGAAAAATATAATACAGTGTACCTTCAAGAATTCTTTTTTTGATATTCGAAAAGTGCATATTTTATTTAACTGTCGATTGGTATCCGTAAGATTGATTTAGTACTACATCTAAGGAAAGATCCTATTTAAGTGAACGGACCGCAAGATTACGCTATTTTTTTTTAATCTAATGAGGTCACACTTATATATTTATAGTCCAAGAATGCCCTTTACAGGAAACGTCAAGTAGATATACTTAACCACTACTTTTGCAAAATATAACTGTCACGCAGTATTTGAAAAAAGCAAGATAGATATTCTGAATTTTTGCAGAACACCGGACAATTTCAGATAGTACTGGAATAAGTCAAGCAAGGACAAAATATGTGCATTATCATCGCCTTATCACCAGGGGCGTAGCTATCTCCGTATCAATGATACGGTGGGGCCCCAACATGGTTAACTACAAAACCACTAATAGGGCCTTTTCTAAAAAAAAGGGCCCCTAAGAGTTTTGATACGGGCCCACTCAGAACTAGCTACGCCAGTGCTTATCACAAACATTGTATCTGTACAAACTAAAAAAATGGGCAACATTTAAAACAAAACTACTACATGGGTTTTGATTTTATTAACTGACGTCGCACTCTGAACCAACACGAGAGAAATTGGCAACGGACCTCGTATTTTTACTTTGGACAAGTGACGAGGACGACACCTGACCTGGCACTTTTCTCCAAACTAACATGAAATGTTCTAATTTGGTAACAGTTTTGAAATATCTTTTTTCTTTTAGGTCATTTTAAAAATGAATTGCGATGTAATAAGAATATTGAAGATTTGAAAATTCGTTCTCAGAAAAAATCTTTAAATATTACTTTTTTTATAGAATTTTTTAGAGATATTAAAGTTAGTTTTTGAGATAAAGTTAAATTATTTAAAGCATTCTTAAAAAATATTTCATAATAATAAAATGGTGATCCGATCGAAAAAAATGTGTAAAACGCTGTTTCTTACCTTAACTACTAAACAATATTGGAAAATATACGAAACAACACATGTTTTATCGTATTTCACCAAGCAATAGGAAATTCACATAATAGGGAAGAAATTAATTGTATCAAGTATAAATTTCCATTTTTTAAATTGGCATTAATCACGTTAAAAACATGTTGTCTTGTTGTAGTTACAATTTTTAGAATAAAGGAAATTTTTTAATTATAAGGATGGAGCAATTATATAAATTCTGAATCAACTTTTCCGATTAAAAAAAATGTAGAAACACGTGATTTACATTTTTATCAGTTGAGGGATTAATTGTTCGAAAAATTGACAAGATATTTATCGTAAAATCCGGCGTATAACGCGCACTTTTAACACAAAAAATAAGATAGAAACTTACGGGTGCGAGTTATACGCCGGAGATAAAAATGAGGGCTTTAAAAATAAAAAATAAAAAGTGGGAATAGAAAAAATTAGAGTTCTGTATATATCGAAATATTGTTTATTACAAGAAATGACATTCCTTATGAACTGAAAGGGTTGTAGCTTTAGAAATGTACTATTATTTTCTAAAGCTTTTATTTTTTTTTTGAATAATAAATACCTCGAATAAATGACTTCAAAACATTAGAACATTACTCACTTCGCAAAAGAGGGGGTGTGCGTTATACGGCGAATATACTTTAAAATTAAAAATTGCAGGTTGAAAGTACAGGTGCGCGTTATACGCCAGATTTTACGGTAAATAGAGTCAGACCAATATTCTTCATAAAAATTAAGCATTTTTTTCATGTATGTTACTTACAATAATTTGAATTTTTTTATAAATTAAGTCGATAAAGACCGAATCGATAGATTTTAAATTAGAAACGAGTTTATAAAACTGTGACATAATAAGCTGTTAATACTTCAAAACAGGTACATTTACCAGACATGACAACAAATATCGATAACTGAGCGCCACAAATAAGAAATTATAAAATCATTATTCTCTTCCGACACATAGCTTGAAAAGTAAACATCAATTATTTTAAGGTGCCAGAATTAGTTCGAAATCGTAATTTTAAAAAAAAGCATAAACATGAATTTATTTTGATATTTAGTAACTTGAATTAGAATATATATATACGTACAAAATTGTTCTTTGAGGAAAAATTTAAATGTAGTACTTTTTGCAAAAAATGAGCGACATATTTTCCGTTAATGAAAAATGTTTTTATAATAATGTTTTGTTTATATATAGCTAAAAGCTCTCTATACAGCCTAAAGTAGGATTTTTTAAAAAATCCCCATTATTTACAGAGTTCCTATTAATTCAATTATAACCGGGTTTTTTGTTAAAATTTCTATATTCTGATACATTAAAATATGAATAAATCCTCTTCTAAATAATGTACATCAAAAATCCCACTCCAAGCTTATTATATAGAAGTCTTAGCTACATGCAGCCAAAATATTAATATAGAAGCATTTTTCATAAAAGGAAAATGTGTTTTGAAAATAGGTAATTCTTTTTTTCTTTGCCAAAATATTGCATTTAAATAATTTTTTTACAGTGGTAATATTCTTAATACACTTTATATGTATATTCTAATTTCAGAGACACAAAATATTAAAAAAAATTATTATTTGTTTATACATAATTTCCGTAAGAATGTTCTTTACAAATTCATTCGATAAATATTGATTCAGTAGATTTTAAATATGTTTATAAAAAATGATGAATACTTCAGAAACAAGTACTACATTTACAAAACACACACACACACACACACACACACACACACACACACACACACACACACACACACACACACACACACACACACACACACACACACACCTGAGTATCTTGCTAGAAATTACAATATTATTATCTTCCGATAGATTGTATGAAAATCAACATTAGTTAGTTTAAATTGAAACAAAACTAATAAAATTAACACTTGACCTTCAACAATAAAATTTAGTATTGAAATCAAGCATGAGATCTTAAATAGGAACAATTTATATAAAGCAGAAGATATTCCTACCTTTCCCATCGCGCCGATCAGATTTCACTCAGCGCTCCCGAGTAAACGGTATCCCATTGGACGAATGCGCTTGTTGCCGGGCTGTTCGGACGTGAATATTTCATCCCCCCTTTTGAAGGACGCAACCGCGCCCTCGAAAAAAGAGGCAACGGGCACTATTTACAACCACAGCAGCGTAAACATCCAATCGATAGCATATTCCCTCCCTCTGAGTCCTGGAGTTTATTTTTTTATTAATGGAACCAAGCCAAAGTGCCAGAAAAACACGCGGATCATTCTTATTGAGCGAAAACTTTAAAACATCGATTTTACACCAAACTCTAATTGCGTGACTCAGAAGTCCGAAATAGTTTTAGCAGTAAATTAACTCTTTACACTCAACATTCCAAGTCATTTCAATCATGAAAAGGTTTTTAATGTGTATCTATTTCTTGCACTTTAATAAGTTACTTCTTGAAAATGTTCCAATATTTCTTTTTTTTTTTCCTTAAAATTTTACATCCCACAAACTTTTAGGAACGCGTATCGTGTTCGGTCATCAGAAAAGTAGAAGTATTTTTTTTTCTCCTCTTTTCTACGGCATACAAGAAATGAAAATAAAACAAGGTACAATATTATTTTCATAAAATGACATTGATTAATTGGAAAATACACCCATGACACTGGTAAACTCAGTAGCCGATTCGACACGATTTCTTCAGAGAAAGAATGATTGATTCCAGCTGTAGTTCAAAATCCGAGTTGGCAAAACAAAGTAGCAGCTTGCATAAAAAGTTGCCACATATTTCACAGGAAGCAAAAAAGCAAATATTCCACATAAGACTATTAGCCATTTTGAATTCGAACTCATTTCAGGTTAACCCAGCGTTTATCAAACTGTGGAGCGCGCCCCCCTGGGGGGGGCGTAATAACTCTACGAGGGAGGGGGAGCATATTGAAAAGTCGAAACAAAATATTATTTAAAAAACTATTAATTTATTGAATATAAACAAACAAAATACGTTCTGAATGACAGTCGGACCTTTATATAATGAAGTCTCTAAATCCCGAAAAAAAGTTCGTAGTACGGAAAATTGTTCTATAGAGGTTCATCTTTCAATTTTCTTTATATAAACCACATAAAACAAATTTTTAATTCGTAAACACTATATATTAGAAAAAAGTAATTACTCACCTTTTTGAAAATTAATAATATTTATTTCATAAATCTTACCTATCAAAAAGAAAGAAAGAAAAACTGCAAGGAAGGCTTCCTGACGCCTTTATCCACTTCCTGAAGAAATAATTTTTTTCTTTGATGCTCAAGCACTTACGTTTTGACATTTTACAGCTATAAGAAACGAAGTTTCCAGTATGACTGATCAACATTACAAATGAACGGAAACTAATTCAAGGACACGGGGATACGAGACAACTCCACTGAGGATGCAAGGGGATATCGAAGATGTTTCTAGTCAACTGGATGACGGGGGGTAATAGGTTGCACTTCTTGGATGAAACACTCCGAATTCTATTATTATTGGCGAGCTAGGTGCCTAATAAAACCTTTTTAAGATTTATGATCATCATAAGAGGAGTTAAAAGAAAGAATAACTTGAAATGTCCAGAAATACTTTTAAAAAAAGAGAGAGAAAAAAATTGAAAATCTCAAGAAAAAAAAAGTTTATTATATAGAAAATGCACTTCGCTATAGAGAGGTTATTTTACGAAGAAAATCGTGAAATGTTCTTGATTCCAGGAAAAAGCTCGCTATATAGAAAAATTCTCAATATAGAGGTTCGTAATATGGAGGTTCGACTGTATATATATTTATAGTTAAATTAACAATACTAAGTTAAGAAAATGTTTAATAATTACCAGAGACTCCATGGGCTTGTCATATATAACATTTTTACAAAAATTAACACTTAGTTTGATAATTTTTGTGTGTATGCTTTATAATTAATCCCTTAACTGCCGATTAAAAATTACACGATTCGCTCCCCAATGCCACTGCTTTCCACGTAAGCGCACGTATGTGATGTATCGGGGGGATGGAAAGGAATAAAAATATATAAAACACCTTCTCTGAAATATGTAAATCCATCGCAAACACTGTCAAGGTCTTTTCATTGCATTCCAAAGCCTTTGGAATGCTTTTATGGATAGCAGTGCACAGAGAAGATCGTACTTTGGAAAGAAGTATATATACGTCAGGGACAGTGGCGCACACAAGGGGGATGTCCTAGGGGTCCTGACACCCCCCATAGCGCTTGATTTTTGTTCGATTGGTTATAATCCTATGTATATATTACGTAAAATTTAGTTACGTATTTCTTAATTAATTAATGCTAATTATTTATTCAATAATTAATTTTGTATTGTTTTTGTTCCTGAAAATCGATAAAATCAAAAGAATATGTTGGGTGGCGTATTGGAGCATGATACCAAAATGGTAGACTTTCGACCTTGACCCTTCGACCCCCCCTGAAAATTTTTTGTGTACTGGTCAGGGGCAATGTACACTTTGGCTGTGTGAGGCGTTTATATACGCCGGTTATACTTAAGATATAAAAGTCGCGTTGTAGCTTTGTCATCAAAGTATAGCATTATTGAATTCAATACATTGTTATTGTATTATTATTATGGAGGAGGGGTGGGGGTGAAATGAAAATTATAATTGAATAGTGGATGGAAAATATTGAAAGCTTGAGAAGCATTGGGTTAACCATAAGAAATTCTTGCTTTCTTTCTGAAATAGACTAAATATAAACTAGGAGAGTGAATAAGAATGCACTATTCAGCTACTCAAGGGCTTTTGTGAGTGACTTCGTCATCTTGAACTATGGTCAAGTGACGATGACGTCATCGAATCTGGCACTCCCCCTTCTCTTAATTTCCATGACAAACCAACGGGAGGACGTTTGAGCCTCGACATATTTAAATGCATCGACTCCTCTGCACGGTGGGTCTTCAGCGGTACAAGACTCGAACTCATGACACGCCGGCCACGAGTCCGGTACCTTGACCACTTGGCTATTGCGACCATTAACAGAAAAAGACTCCTTGCTGATTTGTATAAATGGATTGAAAAAATTGTCATCTTCCAAAATAATAATCTGTGTTCATTTTTTTTATTAACATTCGTATTTATTCATATTATTCAGTTCTTAAAATTTTTCCATATTAGCATGTGTTGATAGTAACAAGAAAGTTTCTGAATTGGACTTAATTTCGACCAAGTGAATATAAAGGCAGAAATAGAAGAAATGTAGTTACAGTAAAGGAAAGTTGAAAAGTTGATCTTGTTATGAATTTTGAGAAAAAAAAAATTACGAACAGATACCAAACGCGTTACTTGCCGTGGAAGCTCCAAATGGATCAAAAGAATATTTAGAAAGGAAAAGAATTTCCAAACGCAAAAAAAACCCTAGACATTCGATTTTGCTTGTTTACCGGAAAATATTGCGGTAAATATTCTATCGAGGTTCAAAAATTCTCCCAGACGACTGGAAAGAAACTGGAATTTTCCGAAAAAAAAAGTAGCTTCTTATTTATCTTCCGGAAAGTACAAGACCGATGGATATTGATATAGGAAGAATTTGTGCGGTTATAGAAATAAGCTTATATGTGCGTGGCTTTCACGAATTTCGAACGCCTCTTATTTATATATCAGATTTTTTCCGATCATGCTTTTTAAATTTCATATTTCTCGTCTTTCATCTTCGAAAAAACCACAGCAATAAATAACTAAACTACAAAAAATGTGCTTCGGTTTTCTTCTTTATTCAAAACTTAAATTTAATGCCATCTGATAGAATATATATATGTAATAATTCCCTCTCTCTTGCATCCTTTTAATTTTAACTCTTTTCAATAATATTTAAACAAGCTTTAATTCTTTGATTCAAAGCTAACACCTTAATCTTAATCGTAATCCACAAGTATCCGATATCTCTGTCCTGACCATTTTAACCAATCAAAGCTCTTATTACAAAGCAGTCACGCGATAGTCACTGCCGGTATATAAAGCGAAAATCTTTTGTGATCGCGCTCTTTGTTTGCTTTCCCCATGTAATCGTCACCATTTTTGTTCCAGTTATGTCTTGAATATGTGTAAAAGCTGCGCTCGTTTATCCTTTTTGCTTTGTGTTTTCGTATAATTTAATCGTAACGCCTTTGTTGTTTCTGCAAAAAAAAAGATGAACGTCCACTCTGAAGATGTTTTCGGGAAACCCTTTTAAAAAAAACGAATACACCAACACCGGCCAACATTATTACATACATATATACTATCAGATGTGTGTATTATATTATAATTTTAAAAACTTAAAATTTATATATATACATATAAATTTTAGGTTTTAAAGAAATTATGACTGGAAAAATTACACCCCCAGGCCATTAAACCTCTAAAATTCCTCCCTCGTCATTTTTAACCATAGTCAAGTGCCAAGGATGGCATTAGACTTGACACCTCCCTCTCCTAATTACCACAACCAGTCAACGGGAGAACTTTGAGCCTCGACAGATTTAGCACGCATCAACCCCTCTACACTGCGAATCTTCAAGGACACTAGGGCTCAAACTCATGACACTACGACCACAAGTTTGTGACCATCACCAATATGCTACCGCTACCTATCCACAAAATGTCCTTTGCATTATGTTGTAGGCTTGTTCATAATTTTATTTTCTTTCTGTAATTAATTTTCGAGGCACGTGCATTTGATTGACCCATTAATATACAGTGAAATACGTTTAACGCGAAAACGTTTAAGCGAAATATCGGTTTACACGAAATAATGCAACCGAACCCGACAAACTACTCTTTATTTTCATTCATTTTTTTTCTCTGAACGCGAAACGCGAAAATCGCTTACCACGAAAAGGTTTCTCTTCTGGAAATGAACAAAATGCGGAAAACACCAGAGATTTGAGAGGGTGTGAAATGAGAGATGGTTTCACATTTTTCTATATTATTGGATTGCCCTACCATCATTGGAAGAATTCGTGCAGTAGATAATGATAATGTGTACGCCCAATGATGGCAGACAAAGACATTTAGGAGCTTGTTCAAAGCTCAAAAATTATCATGGTTACAGATTTCGACGAAGAAAAGGAAATCAATAATGACAGTTCCTGTTCCCACGTCATCCGAAATGAAGAACATCATGAAAAGTATGTGCAGATGTTTAGACGAACATTCCAATGGTGAAATGAATAAAAAACGGATGACATCGAACAATTTGTTGGCAATTGATGTTTACAAAAAAAAGGAAAGAAAAATATAAAATTATCATTTAAAAACTAAATGAATGTTTTGTTTATCAAAAACTTGAATATTTTCTTTAAATTTCATTAAGTACTTGTGAATGTTTTTCTTTCATAGATTTGTGTTAAACACATCCATATGTACATATCTATGTAAATGAAATGTACTCTAATAAACTTAATTTAGTTGAATATACTTTAACAAGCGATTCTTTTAACGCGGAAAAACATTTCATTCCCTATTTGTTTCACTTTGTTAGTTTCGTGTTAAACGATTTTCACTTGCATTCTCATACAGACTGTTGCCAAGTGTTAAGCACAAATATTCGGCCACATTCAAGGAAAACAAAGACTATGTATATCGTATTTTTGGTTATGAGACGTTTGAGTGAATATTAACGTCACACTGTTTAGCTACACGAGGACTTTTGGTCATGGACCACGTAATTTTGAACCATGGTCAAGTGACGTGGACGACATTTGAGCTGGCGCACCCCTCTCCTAACTAACACATCACACCAAACCACACGAACGGGAGGACGTTTGAGCTCTCGACAGATTTAGCGTGCATCGCTGCCCTACACGGGTTTTTAGTGGTACTGGGCTCGAACTCGTGACAAGGCCAGCCACTATTCGATACCTATACCACTCGGCTACCGCGGCCACATGAGACGTTTGAAACCGACTAATCATAAAAAATAGTTACAAAAAATAAGGTTTGCCTTTTTGTGACGAACAGACTAATAGCCGTGTTATTTTTTACTACCACACATTAATATCAATAATTAATAGATGATATGGATAACTCCAAGGCCATACATTCGAGAATGACAATTGAACTGATACCACTGTTCTTGAAAACGTAAGAATTTTCTGACAAGACCCACATTTACACAAATGCTGAATCGACAAACAAAACTTGTCTACTTCATCCGATTCTCATCGTGGATTAGTGGCCACGGTAGCCGAGTGGTCAAGGTATCGGATCGTGGCTGACATTGTCAGAGTTCGAGCCTTGTACCACTAAAGACCCACCATGTAGGGGAGCGATGCACGTTAAATCTGTCGAGAGCTCAAACGTCCTCCCGTTCGTGTGGTTTGGTGTGGTGTGGTAGTTAGGAGAGGGATGGGGTGCCAGCTCAGGTGTAGTCCACGTCACTTGACCATGGTTCAAAATTACGTGGTCCATCGCCAAAAGCCCTCGTGTAGCTGAACAGTGCGAAGTTAATATTCACTCACTCATAGTGGATTAAGAGTATTCGGAGCATAATTGGCTCTGCCACCTCCCGTTTTTCTTTCACGAGATGGACCACGTAAAAGTATTGGAGCAACATTTTTCATTTAAACTAAAGATCTTCATTGTCATCTCAAAAAAGTACTTTATCGTAATGCTCCTCAGAGTTATACTAATGTTAACATTTCATGTCTGGGATTTCTCTCTCTTCAATTCTAATGCCTAAGGTGAAGGATATAGAAAGATGCACACAAATCTGAGCCTAACTGGATTTTGAAAAAAATGTATACATCCGCCATTTTTTAAAAATTGAACAAATAATTTACATATTCCTTATAGCTGTTATCGAAAAGAATACTTCTGTTTCTTATTTGATAGTGACATTAACATAATGTCCTCCTTCCCCGCAACCTCTGTTTTAGAATTCAGCACTAGTGAGTCAGTGCTCTATAAAGTTGCACGAGTGCTATTGGCAATGAACTCGTAATTTTGAACCAAGGTCAAGTGATGAGAACGAAACCTGAGCTTGGCATTCAGCGTAACTTTGAGTCTATGCTCGCTGCCAGATTGGTTCTACAGCAAATATCAAACTTTACAAAATTGAGAGTTCGCATTATAAAGTAGACATGAGGGCTATTGGAAATAGCAATACTTCGTAAATAAAAAATATTTCGTAATTTTGACCATCGGTCGAGTGACGAGCACTACACTGAACTGGCACCTCTCTCCAATCTATCCCACCACACCAACAGGGAGCAGTTTCAGCTCGACATATTGAACGTGCAAAAGGCCTCTCTACACGGAGGGTCTTCAGTGGCACCAGGCCTCGCACCCGCGACACTTTGGCTGCGAGTTCGTGACCCTAACTACTGGTTTACTGCGGCCTTGCAAACGTGTAGAAAACATTGATTCGTTCGTAGGAAATTCATAGTCTATATATATATATAAATACGGATTATAATACTTAATTTAAAATATCACTATGGGTTTATGAAACACATCCCATTTCCTTTAACGCTGACCTCTCAGGGAGCTCACCTTCTTTAGGTGGGTACGGGTGTCACAATCCCGAGGTACCCTCTCTAGTGATCTTTTCCTTTTCCCAAGGGTTACTATCTTTGGTAAACACGCGTGTCACGACCCCGGGGTACCCCAGTGATCCTTCTCTATTTTCGACCCTCCATCTTGTCATCCAATTTCTCCTTTTCCCGTCCAGACCACAGACCTATTAATGTCTGGCGCAGTATAGCCAAAACTGGCTCTTGCGCCATAAAACACCAAACTCACTCACTCACTCACCCTTTAACGCTGAGTTACAAGGAATGTTTCATTGACATTTATAGTACCAAAAATTTTAGAGAAATAAAACTTCCATATTCCATTATATATCTATTCAAACAAAGAAATTTCCCAGTCATTTCAATTTTTTAATTATCCAAGTTGAGATTATAGAGTGCGTTTTCTAAAGGAATTAAATAAAAGAGACTCACCACAATCCCTGGCGCCGCAGTGGGGACGTCTATGGTGATGCCGCTGTCCCGCATGGCATCATCGTCATCGTCCAGCTGGACGCCGCCCCTTCCACCGCCCTTGCCCCGGGCGGGTGAAGATGAGGCGGAGGAGTTGCGGTGGATGGTAGGGTCGCTGTAGCTGACGCCGTCCGAGATCTTCACCCCCGGGGGGAGCCCATCGCCCTGGGCTACGGACGCCAGATCGCTGGTGGACACGTTGGGGTGGCTGGCACACAGTCGCTGCTGGCTGTGGAGGGCCGCCTTCCTGCCAAGAGAAAAGAACCATTCTGTTATTACCATTAGATATCCTCCACACTCCTATCGTATATTCAACTGGGGAATTCGAAATTAAGATAAATTATCCATATGGTCATAGAACATTTCTTCAAGGAAATAACTTGTCCGCAAGCTCGTACTCCACACTCCATGGGGATTTCAACCGATTCTTAATCGATGAATGAAAGAGAATAATCGCGAACAAGCAACTTTCCGCGGTCATCAGATATATTTTTGTTCTTTCTTTTTTCCTTCTGAATTTGAGATCCGTGATTTCTACCTAATCACGAGGAGGTACATTAAGATATTTCTTTTTGTTTCTAATGGGGCTACCGGACTAGTGTTTTACCATTGTAGACCTAGTACATTTCCCGGGAGCTGATATCTCCTTTTAGTGCGGCACCCATAGGTGAGGTACCAATGGCTGCAAGTAATTTTGATGTCCAGTTCTTTGATGTTCCCCCAGGGGAAGGCACCTGAGTTCTAACGATGCGAAACTGTGATTAGGAATTTAATTTTGCCAAGAGAACCCAAGCCAAAGAGGCACTCAAGAGATCTTTTACATGTTGCATTATCATACGAAAATGGACGCTTTTCGCTTTTCTGCATCATGAAAATCTACCGACTTGGGTCGGGGTCGAACCTACAACCTTAGGCGTATAAGGCCAGCGACAAACTAGCTACGCCACCCAGTCGGTCTTTATTAAGATATTGAACACACTTTAATTTATGGAATACAAAAAGGGCTAAAATTGGTTTCTAAGGAATGAAGCAATGCATGGCGACCCTATTTAATCAACCCACTTTGTTGGTAAATGAGAAACACCCTACCAAAGTGGATGGCCAAAGTGGACAGCTGGGTGACCTGAGATGATTCAGAGTTAGTGAGTTATTGAGATTGCCAAAAAATCCAAAAGTAAAATAAGATTTCCTAAGACCTCGTCAAAAGTAAAACTCAAACAATTAAGAATATGACCGGGGGAGGCCTATTAGCCTTGCACCTATGACATTTTAGAAAGATTTCCCGGCCCTGTTCAAAAGTAAAAGACTTGATGTGGCCACTAAAAAAGCGCGATAGAGCCGTCTGCCGATCCCTAGGAATATTAAGGTATCCGAATACGTTCGGAACCGTGATTTTAAAAAGGCGCATCAATGAATAATTTTCATGATATTTAGTGTCACTTAGATAAGAATACATGTATAAACTTTTGTTTTAAGGATATAGTTTGACACAAAAATTAACTTAGAATAACCTTTTTTCAAAATGTTCTCCTTTTGTGAAAAATGCTTCTGTTATAATATATTTTGCCTGCATATAGCTCAGACCTCTGTACAGAGGCTCAACTATGATTTTTGAAAAATTCACATTGTTTTCAGAGTTACAAAACCCATTGAAATAATTATGGGCGTTTTTTCTTTAAATTTCTCCCTCTGTTATCGTAAAACATGGATAAACCCACTTCTAAGTTATATATTTCAAAAATTCTAGTTGAGCCTCTGTACAGAGGTCTGAGCTATATACAGGCGAAATATTATTATAATAGAAACATTTTTCATAAAAGGAGAATATTTTTAAAATGGGTCATTCTATGTTCATTTTTTGTCAAAATATTGTACTTAAATAATTTTTTATTGTAATACTATTCTTAAAACAATTTTATACACATTTTCTAATCTAAGTGACACTAAATATCATAAACATCCATCATTTATACGCTTTTGCAAATCGCGGTTCCGAACGTAGTCGGATACCTTAAGTTGCTGATACTAACGAGGTTTTTTCCCAAAATACGAAGCGTGAGCGCAGAGAGGGTATTCTCCAAACTATGTTAATCTCCCTCTTGCAACAAGACGAATCGCTCCTAATTAGATTGCCTTGAGTATATTTTTCAACTAATTTTGCTGAATTATGTTAATTTCTAGTATTCAGAGTTGGAACATTCGATGCCACTGTAAACACGATAAGGCCTTTGTTATCACGAAGAATACATCAGCGAGAATTTTCATTCCAAAACACGGAAATTTAGCAAACATGAAACGGAGATCGTACCGTTTATTAAAACACCATCTCGGTCCCCCTCCCCCCAACATTTGATTTCAATGGTATCAACAACGCAAGAATCTAAAACACTGAGCCAAATGAAAATTGGACTGGGCAAGTTAAGTCCTTACAATAATAACGAATCAGCAAATGCATACTAAAATATATCACTTCGCACTGAAACAACAAAAACAGACTAAACTTTTTCTAATGTCATACGTCATCCCGCGGCGTTCAATTGAGAAAAGTTACATCGCGCCATCGCAGAAATCCCGCGATCAGTTTCAGCTCTACACTAATCTATCAAAAGGCGCGTTCTCCCGTCCCTGCCATGGAATGAAATTGGATTAGGGAGCTCGGTTCTCGCACCTAAGCAGTTAATTTCGACACTTCAGAGACCCCCACCCCCTTTTTTTTATCGGTTACTCTTTTGAAATATTGGAGAGATCGAGTAAGATAAATCTCCAAGAAAAACTTAATCCTTTCAGTGCATGTGGGCTGATTGAATTGGATTGGAATGATTGCATTTCTGAAGAGTTAGGAGTTTCTCATCGAAGTGACGAAGATTGGCGAATTAGGAAAAGGAAAAATCAGGGAGAATGAGTTAAACGAAAATGACGGCAACTTGATGAAATAACGATTTAAAAATGATTTGTTTTTTTAGTCACACTAAAAAGCAACGTGAAACAGGCGTGAGTAGGGTTATCGTAAGTCGGTATTTTGCAAAGAGCAAAATGGAAAAAGTTTGCGTACCACAATTGTTACACACACTCAGCGAGGTTGACCCAGACAATAGAATTCAGTTTCTGAATGGTACCTCGCGCAAACTGAAAATTATTTGTTCCTCAAGTGATGTGGTCTCTTTTAGTTATGGGTTTCCTCAAGAACGCGTGCAGCAAGAAATCATACACACTAGAGCAGGGTGGCGAACCTTTATGAATCAACGTGCCATTTTTTCCGAAGAAATGTTTAATGAGGTATAGCGATGCCGTCAAATAATTTTCACTTGTGATTATTGGGAAAATATAAAACTAAACACTCAACACTCTTTCCTTACTAAGGAAAAATATAATTTGCAATGCATTGCTGTAAATGTTTTAGTTATACGTGTAATTCAAATTAAAGGAATTAATGTGACTTCTGTTTGTTGTAGATTAGATGACAAATAACTTATATTACGATCGTAAGACAATAACAAACGAGTGTGTTCCCAGCCTACTCGCGTACCACAACGAATCAGTCGAGTTTGTTTATAATACTTCATAGTGAACTTTGTTATTTTGAACAAAAATGCAAACCGTTTAATCGGTGGCGTGCCCAAAATATTGTGTCTGGTGCCATCGATGTCACGCGTGCTATTGGTTCGCCATCCCTGCATTAGAGAAACCGCGTTCTGAAATTGAAGACTAGTCACGCAATTCCTGTAGTTACTGTGAGAGATGTTACCGACAATTTACGGCATCGAGCTCAAAAATATTTGAAGGCGAGTAGATTACAGAGTTTGAACACTTATTGAAGCACTTATTGTAACTTTGTCATTTTTATATATTCACTGTAATATTCATGATAATATATATATATATACGTTTTTCTTCTTTAAATTGTGTGTACGCAGTTTTTTGATCACCCCAGTATTTACATTATTGTCCTCATTGGTCTTCACGACGGGTTTTGGTGTAAGGAAAACTCTAACTCGCAATTTCATTAGAACGTTATGTTCCGCAAAATACGTTTCTTGCCTTATCTCGGGGAGGTAATAAGAAAATCTAAACGCGATTACTCCAACATAGCTCTAAAAAAAATTACATAGTGTTTTTTTAAAAAAACTTTTACGATTAATGAATGTCGAAAATAAAAAAATCTCATATCTTTCTCCTAAGTTAAAAGCTTAGTTAAAACAAGTACGAAAAAATTAGACATTAGAAAAAATTCCTAAACTAGCTTTAAAACGAGACATTCAAAGTAATAAAAATAGTCCGAATAGAGAAACAACCGAAATTTGGAAAGAACTCTACTTCCGATATGTATATATTTTTTACCCTTTTCCTTAATGGTTGGAACAATTAATTTAACTGTCTGGAATGGGCAGAGAGAAAAGAATTGATGGTTCAAAAATGGAACTATTTCGTGTCTGGAGCAACATGACTTCCGAATGCAATTTTTTTCTTCAGTCCACTTCTCTTTCCGGCGATACTTGTGTTCTCTCTGCACTCCCCCTCCCCCGACAAGCCTCGCTGCCATGGAAACAAACACAAGTCTGAAAATTGAGATTCATCACCCCAACAGCAGTTACAGCAAAACGAATTACAGGATATTGCAAAATGACGTAATTATTTTGACACTTACGATTTCCAACGGAACGGACATTTAGTGCTTTGCTAATTATAAACCTGTTTAATGGGGATATTTACAAAAGATGTAAGAATCTACACGAAATTTTACTGTAAAGTGAGTGTGGTTGAGTGAGTGAGTGAGTGTTATATTAAAATCGTACTGTAAAGCAACACGAAGGCTATTGGTGACGGACATCATCATTTTGAACCATGGTCAAGTGACGCGGACGACATCTGAGTTGGCACCCCTCTCTCCTAACTTCTACACCATTTCAACGGAAGGACATCTAAGTCTCAACATATTTAACGTGCATCGGTCTTCTTTGCATGGCGGGTCTTAAGTGGCACAAGCTCAAATTTATGACACGCCACAGCCACGAGTCTGTTACCTTGACCACTAGGCCACCACCACCACCACCTGGTCAGAAGAGTATTAATATTTATGTTACTAGCAATTCATGGTACTTAGTCCCTTATAAAATACATAGGTTCCCCGGAAATTACAAAAGAAGTGAGCACGAAAAGCAAAGGTCGAAGTCGTTGGACGAAATTTTAGACTTACTTTAAATAAGATAAGCCCCTATGGAATTCGTCCAATTCCAAAACTCACCGATTGTTCTGCTACTTCCCCTATAACAGGGATGGAGAACCAGTGGCACGTATCAAAACGGTTTGCATTTTATTTCAAAATAACAAGTTCACTATGAAGTATTATGAATAAATGCGAGTTATATATATCTGTCGCGGTGCGGCGAAAAGCCCCCTCGTTTTTTTTGTCTTGCCTTAGTTACGTCGTGGACCAAAAAAATGGAAAATTTTTACACATAGCATGTCAATTTCATTGACACTACTGATTTTTAAAATTTATTTGTGTTATATTTACGATTTGTAAGGTTTTTTAACATGGCTAGTTCCAAAAAAAAAAAAAAAAGGGGGTAGTAAGCGTAACAAAAATTTCAAATTTGGTGAATTGTATGGTTTTTGAAAAAAAATGGTTTGTTTATTTTTTATAACTGCGGATTGAAAACAAGATTTTTAAAAAAGAAACCACAAAAATGAAAACCCCCCAAATTAAAATTTTTAAAAAATTGGCCCCTTGACAAGATTTACAACTTTTAATAATTACCAATCCCAAATTTGTTAGCGAACCGCTCACCAAAAAGCTTTTTTTTTTAAAAAAAAAAGTTTTTTTTATAAAAATTTGGGTTTTTTGTTCAGACTTTTTTCAAAAAACCGTAATAAAAAATTTTTTTTGGACGCTATCCGCATTAAAACCCTTTTGAAAAGGGCCCGATCCCTAAAGGTTGCCCCCCCCCATTAGGAAAAAGTAAGATTTTACCCCTTTAAAAAAATTTTTAGAAAAATTTAATTTAAATTTTCCCCAAATTAGCTTTGGGATTGAATGAAAAATTCTCCAATTGGATGGTGCAAAACCACACTGGTCGGCCAATGTGCAAGATTACCTCGGTGAATATCTTCCTCAGAAATGGATTGGACAAATAGTGGACAACAACATGCCACTTACCCAATGTTCACCAAGAAGTCCTGACTTAACACTTTGTGATTTCTTTCAGTGGGGGTATGTAAAGGACAAGGTATTAGTCTTCCCCTTCCATGATCTAGGAGGAAACACTATCACAACGATATTAAGACTTAATTCAAAATCGACGTGCGATAATTCGATGTTGGATGGACCAATGAAAAACTTCGAATTATCAAGAGGGAGGGAAATATACGAAGAGAATTTTTTTTCTAACACATTTAAATTGGAAACTATGTAATAAAAAAACAATTGTATATATGTATAAAATTATTTTAAAGTATTTTTAAACGGTACATATACAGTATAAATATTATACGGAAGTTAAAAGCCCCATATTAAAAGAATATATTTATGTATTAAAAACAATTATTAAAAAAAAAATACATTTTGTACATAATTAATCTTTTTTGACGAAAAAATCTGTTACCTTCAAAAATTTGTTTAATCTGTAATCGGTTCCCTCAGACACTATCCCCAGCACCATCGGTTCTTCAAGGCGAGCTCCGGTCCGGCCCATGCCCTATTTGATGCCACATGCCATAAGTCACACAGATGATTCATAAATCGCCATATTGCTCCGATGCAAAATACATAATCCTACGCATCTCTTCTTTGCAATAACAGACCATACTTTCTGAACACATGTGTAGCAAGGTCACGTGTTAAACGAAAGTTATGGTTGGCTGACAACAAGTGCGACTGTTCTATTGTATACTTGAAGAAGAAAAGCTATAAAAGTGTCTGTTTGCTTGAGGAACTAGGAAACACAAAGAAGGGATGGAAGGCAAATGGTCATCAAAGGTACTACGTTACAGGGAAGACACGCAGAGACAATACAACACAAAACATGTAAGCTCCAACCTGTTTGTTACAGGACTGTGCATGATAGTAAGAGAGTGTTCGAATTATCGAGAACTATATAAAATAACTTCAAATTATCGCGTGTTGCAGTCTGGCCAGCTACAGATTTTACTTCGAAATATTGAATGTACCAAAGAGTATTGTTTCAGTTCGAAATATCAAGAGTTTTTCTAGGGGCTGAGCATGTTTTTCGAATAAAGGAGAGGTTCATACTATCGAAAGTTTGAACTAGAGAGAGTGGACTGTATCTTAACAGGCGTTTGAGCAAAAATGGATTACCTGTTTAATGTATTACCTGTCACACATAGAACATCTGTGTCATTAACAAAACTTTAAATAATTCCCTACAATTCTGTGTTACAGGTGACATAAAATATCTTAGTTCTAGAGTTATAGTGCATTGAAACTGTATACTTTATGAATCACCCTGAACTATAATTACTTTGCCTTATCGTAAAATCCTAAAATTTACAATGTCACGAGAAAGTTTCAAGGTGACAATGATTTATACAGAATTATGACACTGCCGTCCATTTCAATGAGTACAAAATGCCGACAATCGCCGACACTTAAATGATATAATGACGAAGCATGTGAAATTTGAAGCATTTTGTAATTGTGCAATTAATGAAATCAGGATACATTGCTGAAAAAATTGCATGCTGTATAATTTTTTTTTGGATAACTTTTGTTCTGTAAATAAATGTGAAAACCCCAATGATCGGTTGAAGGCATTGAAATAAAAAATCACTCACGTGTTGAGTCTGATTGAAAGAGGAAGTTTCGAAGCTTTTATTATTATTGTTATTATTCCAAACACACATCAAACAGAACGTGTCCATAATTTTATGTCTCTCAACAGAGGACAAAGAAGACGAAGCACTTTGGTAACTGCGAAATTTATATCTCTGTCAAAATTAATTTTGCACAGTTTATTCGATTTAAAGGAAAAACGAGCTTCGAATCACTTAACGAAGATTATACATCTGAGCAAGGAGAACACTTCTTTTTCCTGGTGTCGCTTCCCGATTTGGATCGGACAGGCTGACACATTTCTCATCAGAACGGGTTTTCCTTAATCTTTTTCAATGCACACCCATCCATCTAATAACTGAATAACCTTTCAAAATTTGAAGTATAATGAAGTAATTGGTCCATAATTTTTTAGATGGACTCACAAGAAGTAAACCTCGATACTATGGCACAGTGAGAGTGTTTAAGAGTTATACGAGGTAGAATTCAAAAGTTCCCGTACTGAATCCATAACTTAAAAAATATTACCAGTTAAATTGCTGAAACACATTCTCCTTAGAAATAAGGCTCTTGAGCAACAATACACTTTTGCCAACGCTTGTAAAGGCCATCGAAATATTTCTGGAATCCATTTTTCTTCTTCAATGGCTCGACAGACCTGGGTGGGCCCTGGCCTTCTCCAGGCATCTCTACATGTGGTCACTGTTTTCCGACTTTGACCTTCAAAATATTTAGGTCTTTTTCGACACATTCAATCCATCTTAACGGGGGCCTGCTCCTAGGTCTATTTCCCATGAGCTTTGCCAGAAAGATTTTCTTGCAGTAATGATCTTCATTCATTCTAGCCAGATGACCAGCCCATTGAAGTCTCTGTTATTTGACAAATTTTACAATATCAGGTTGCTTGTAAATTTTGTAGAGCTCTAAGTTAGATGTTCTTCTCCATGACCATTCACTTGGATCCCACCAAGTGTAAGAGCTTTCTCATCGTGTTAAGTCAATAACCAAGTATCTGATGCATAAGTCAGGATAGATCTTATAAGACTTTTGTAAAGAAGTAATTTAGTTCTTAGTTTGAGAAAACTGGATTTTAATAACTCTTCAAGTCATAAAAACATCTATTTGCAGCAATGATTCTTTTTTTTAAATTCTGGGGTCAGCTCATTTTTATTATTTATTTCAGTTACCAAGGAATCCTCTTTTAGCCATGTCCTTTTATTCAGCCTGCGCAATGAACTTTTAATTTCATCTGCAGATTGGAATCGACGACCCTGAAAGCGGCGTGCCAGTTCTGGAAATATTCTGAATAGGGATGGGGATTCTTTTCGAAAAACATCGATTTTTAAATCGATTCGAATCGTAACCTGATGAATCAATTCACAAAAAATTCGAGGTCTAAAAGATCGATTTTTTCCCAAGTCTGCATTTACAACGTAAATACAAATCTATTTTATGAAAAACAAGAAAAATGCCATAATGAACGATCTCTTATCAGTAAAATTAGGGGATTTTTTAGCTAAAGGAATTGACAACTACAATTATTTTATTACCATATAAAAGGACAGATAAAAGGCTTTTATTTATTAAATATATTTGTTACTTTAAAAAAGTTTAAAAAAGTGGATTATATAGCTTATATTTCCCTAATGCTTATTATCTAAACTTTTTAAAACAACGTCCCCAAGTCTACTGGGATCCAAGTGGTTCCTCACCCCTTGCGATGTTGTCGGCAATCGAAAAAGATGCTCAAGGGGGCGTGACCCCACGATACCATATAGATCGTGGCTATTGGTGAATGTGATGATAAATAGACTTTTTGTTTTTGCCAGAAAAGTATAGGATCATATTTCAGGTGCAAACGCCGGATATAAGTAGTGTTTATAAATTCTTCGTTTTTATGGTTTTCCCAACTTTATGGATTTTACAAAAACGGAAAAAAAATCAAATGTAAATTTTCTAGGATGAAATATAGATTCCGAATCGATTCGTGTACATATCGATTTAAAAATCAATTTTTTGGGTCCAAAAAAATCGTTTTTTCGATTAACGATTAATCGCCATCCTTTGAAATCGCAGGGGCCAAAATAAGGAAAGTAAGGAGGATGTGAGAAAACAGTTGTTTTCGTTTTCAGCTCAACGTTGTTTGAAGCTTATTCTCGCGTACCGCCGCAGAAACCTTTTTTCGATGTTTTCAGCGGTGTGGGAAGTCTGTGGATGTTCAGAGCGTTCGTCGTCTTCGACGCCTTCGCTGAAACGTCGTTGCCACTCAAAAGCTTGCGTTCGCGATAATGTATCACTGCTGTGCTTCAATATATCTTAAGTCTCCGTAGCACTCTACAGAATAAACTTTCTACACAATTTGATTTTCATTCTCTGCTCTACAAACGTCATTTCTTTCCATCACCGGTTACTAAATGCATCCGCTTACAAAAACGACACCGTGGTGAGCCACCCCGACCACTTGATTTCGGAAAACTCACTTTTAGAAAAGTAGAAATACGCAATAAAACCCAGAAAAGTTTTCGTAGTCACTCTACTGCGAAAAATTTTCAAATTATAGGCTGAATCTGGAAACTTTTGAATCCTATCTCGTATTAACGTTGCCCTATAAAGCAGCACGTAGAACAGGGGTGGGCAGACTTTTCCAGGGTGCGGGCTACGTATAATTTTTTCACGCTGTTGCGGTCCCCCCCAATGATGGGCACGAAAGAGGGGGTGGGGAGGCCCCTGGTCGGACGCCCCCATAGCCCCGTTTTTTTTCCCCGATTATTTATAATCCCATATATATAGTACGTAAAATTTATTTAAGTATTTGCTATTAATATTTTTTATTATTATTTAATGCTGATTATTTATTGCTGATTTTTTATTTTATTTTTTGCTGTTTTTTGTTCCCGACAAGCTTTTACAAAATTAAAAAAGTATGTTTGACAGGTATTGGGGTATGATACGGGAATGGGGTAGACTTTCGAACCTCGACTCCACCTCCCCCCTTGAAAAATTCTTGTTTGCGCCAATGCCCCATGTTGTAGGTGTGGTGAGGTTGGAAAAGGTCTCAATGTGTATAATAAATTAGTAATAAATATGGAATATGTTCTTACTTACAGAACTAAAATAAAAAAAAACTAACACTTTAAAATCACTCTCTTCATGCACACAAAACGCAAAATACAAACGTAATAATAATGGCCACAAATATAATATCAAATGATGGATTTATTATCAAACCGTTCACACACACACAAAATACGTAAAAAATAAATTCTTTTCATCGAAAGTTAGTTTTCTTTGATATTGTCAGTAGAAGATTTAGTCTGTATACTTCAACTAATCTTGATTATTTCCGTACATAATTACTGACTGCTAAAATCTTCAGGTGGTCACCCAAAAATGTCTTGGCGGTCCATCGCGATCGACATAATGCCCACCCCGGACGTAGACTATTGGTGACGGACCTCGAAATTTTAACCTCGGTCATTGTGATCTGGTGAAATTCATTTTTTAAATTTTTTTTTATTTATAAATAAAAGAAAGTAAAATAAAAAAAAAATCTGTTTAAAACGATTTAAAATCCCTCTCTCTTGGGTTATTCCCCGGTTAACTCAATGAAAGATTTAAGGTAGAACCTAAAGATAGACATAATTTCAAGATAACGCCATTGTACAATGCTTTTTGGGTTTTCTTTTTTGGGAGGGATCAAGGGGATTTCCCGGTTGAAAGACTCGGCTCCCTTTTTTGTTTTTTTTGGTTTGGCTCTTTCATTACCAGGGACCCCGTCTTTGGGCCCCATTGAAAGGGCCCCAAGCCCAACCATATGGAATGAGCTCCGCCATTTTAGTTCGGCACTGGGTTTGTGTTAATTCAACATAAACTAAAGACTAATATGAATGCAATAAATTGTACTAATTTTTAATTGTTTACAATTTTTTTTTTTCCAAACCAACATTTTTTTTTAAAGGTCTAAATATCCAAATAACCCAAGAAGACATAAAAAATATTTTCAGAAAAAAAAAATTTGATTCCAAATTTTTAGGGCATTTTTGTTTCAAATAGATGCTCTATTATTTTTGGGAAGAAAAAGTAAAATTTTCCCAACGTTTAAGAATTCAAAACGGTAGATAGACAAGAGCTTGGAAAAATCACGTACGTTTAATAAAATGATCTTACGGTCTGATTACAATACGAGACTATACTTCCGCATGTACTTAGTAACAACTGCCAACCCTGTTCGATGTATCTCCGAATAATCTTAAGTACCCCTTTTGAGGGAAAGTATTCGTTACCCCAAGATGGATAGCAAAAGCGGAAAAAGAAAAGAACCAACGATATCTCAGGTGTTAAAGTGCGTCGAAATGCATTATGGATGACGGCTCAGATCAGAGATTACTGACGTGACGTCATGGAAACGTATCGATGCATCATTGACGAAGGTAAAACTCATTTTCCAAAATTAGCATAACGTGTGTTGCATCACCCATTCCTTCCTGAGTTGCTTACAACGAGTCCATTTTCGCAGTTTCACTCACTCGGGAATATACTATTAACAACAAGTAATGAAAAAAAATTTAAGACACACAATTCCTACTTAGATCAACAAAGAAAAATTTTCTTTTGCTCTTTTTAAAAAGGGGTTTCAATTAATATAAATATTATATACGTAGGGCAGAATCCAAATTAAGTGGTAATTCATTTTTTTTTATTGATTTAAAAAATCGATTGTCATCCAAAAAATCGCCATAAAATTTCAGTTCAACTGAATGCTTTAAAACGTGAGAAAAAAAAAATTTTTTTAAAAATTTTACACAAGTCGTTAAAAGTTATTCCCAAAGTGATTCTTATCTGTAATTCTTTTAAAAGATTAGTTTAGTCAATTAATTTAATTAATTATAATTAAATTATCGTATTTTTTCCCCAAAAAAAAAATTTGAAAATTTCAGCTCAAATGAGCCCTTTTAAAAAGTGGAAAAACCTTTTCATATTTTTGACACAAGTCGTCAAAAGGGTCGCTAAGTCCCAAAAATGATGCTAAGGGTTTTGTATTTGTAATTCTTTGAATAATTAGTTTGAATCAATTAATATTTATTTATTATAATTAAATTATTGTACTGTCATCCAAAATAATCATGTATATAAAATTTCAGCTCAATGGAACGCTTTAAAATGTATTTTATTAACGATTGAAAATTCCCCACCAAGATAAATAAATACATATATAGAGAGTGTGAGCTAATAGTAGGAATTGAATAATAAACATTTCCAAAAGCTACATGATATCTTAGAATGACAACGATAGTACCGAGTTTGAATAGCTTATAATAGTATGGATCATACTAACAATTCATTATACTTGAGAACAATCAATAGATTTAAATCACTAAATAGAGATTAATCTAACTGATGTCAGACTTAGGCTGTACTAAGATAGATTGCGTTAATTGGATGGATACCATAATGCTATTTACATCTGATTGATTTAGAACATTATTGTTAAAAACAAAAGATAATATTGTAAGAAAAATATATTATTGTTTGTTGCACTTACAACTTGAAATGCAAATTAATGTTGAAATCGGTAGTATAATCGCACTTGTTCATTAAATGTCCGTGGGCATTGGTTTTGTCAGAATTAAATTCTCATTTTTACAACCGTATTAATACAATTCAAAACTGTAAGAGATTACGGTAACCGACTATTTGCGACACAACTTTTTTTTTAAAAAAAAATGAAGACATGGAGAATTTTTTGTGGCTTTTAGGTTTATTTAGTACATTTTTTTTTTTTAAAAAGGCTAAAATTAAGAAGAGAAAATAAATTATTACTACTAAAACGGGAAAAAATGGGTAAAAATAGACAAAAAATTATATAAACGCGGCCCACTCTGTACAAAAAGTTTTCAACAAATCTCAATTTTTCAATTTTGATATATTACTTTGCCATTCATTTTTGCAATGACGTTCAGGATAAGAGATATTTTAATTTTTTCAAAAACTAGAACACTTTCTCTTAGTTATTATATGAAATTTCTTAAAAAAGTGATTATATTTTCATAAAGGTTTGTAAATTTTGTAATAAAACAGTGATTGACAAATCTGAAGGTTAAAAACACTTCCACTGTTATACAGGACATACAGAAAAAATGTCAGAAAATTATTTTAAAAACCTTTTGAGCAATCATTGTCCCCGTTTGAGTTTCTTGAAGGGAAAAAAACACACACACATAAAACGCATTTTAAAGTTTGACATCTAGTGTAAAGTTATGGCATCTGCTTTTACTATATAAAACACTTACAGTTCTTGTTCTAATGAATAGAAATTAAAAAACTTGGTATTTTTATAAAGTCCATAAGATGGCCTATAAAATAAAATCATAAAAATTTTGTCAATTTTTGAAAAAAAATCCTGATTTTAGGATAGTTGGATACCTTAATAATACAGTTTGGCATCCTTTAGTCGTTTTCTCGCGTGTTTACCCTGAGATTCTCTCAAGTATCTTCCAATTTAAATTCAAAGGAACTTACTGTTAACTTATCTTATTAATAGTAATTTCGTTCGAAAGAGCAAACCTTCTTTTAAGAAACACATTTTCCATCTAAATTTCGAAAATATTTTTGTCACTCTTAATAATTTGTTTGTTGACTTTTTGATATTTAAGAAATAATTATAAATATTTTCAGAAATAAGAAGAAAAATGTGAATCCACAGAAATGTTTGCTCGTTTTGTGGATGAACTTTGTAACATTTAAATCGATACATTAGTCTAGGTTTGAAAAAAAAATTAGAATTTCTCAAAAATTTGAATGCAAGTTCACAAATTCAAAATGACCCCTACACTGGAGCCTTTGAGTTCTTAAAAATTTGAAAAAATTTCAATCCACTTTCAAAAGTTCAGGAAAACTTTTTTATTTTCAAACATTTTTTATAATAGAAGTTTCCAACGACGAGAATTACTTTAAAATATGTGAATGCTTATCTCGAAATATATATATATACCTTAAATGATATCTTTTTAATTTAAAGAATTGGAATTGATAGAAAAAAAAGATGGACGTCATTACAGTAAAATATATTGTTTTATAGTAAAAGAGATGAATTTATATATATTTTTCTCAGATACCTTTCTTGTTATGTGTTGAATTATGTCAGGTGAGTCATCTCAATATTTGATCTACCGTTTTACTTTCCTTTAAACTCAAGAGTAACATTTATTTTCTCATTTAAATAATTCTTTAATTTTTCTTTCATAATTCCTCTTTTCTTTCCGAATGATTTTTATTTTTTCGAACAATTATTTAATTTTGTTCATTTGAATAATAATAAAAAACCCTTATCTGTTATTCTAGAATTCACAGTCAATCATTAATTTTTTATAAAAAGTAATTCAGAGAAATCGATATCTGTTTTATTTTCTACATCCTTCAAAAACATGTTGTAGAATATTTTACAAACTGACATTTCGTCCATTGGGAATTATTTATGTGCGATGTCTGCCTTTTTTTGATTAAAAAAAAGAGAATTTTTTATACCATCACTATTTCATTTAACGTTATGTTAGATGAAAGTTCCTTAAACAATTGTTGCCATTAAAATTTGTTTAATAATTTCTTATTTATACGTTATACGTTCTTTTTATTATTCTACTTTATCATTGTTTAAAATAACTTCACTTTGTTGTTTCATTGTGAAAACGTAATATAAACATTCCCTTAATATATTTTACTCTATGAAATTTATTTTACTTTTATCATCAAGAGATACTTTGTTACGTTTTATGACATCAATATTTTTCATACTATTTTACTTTTAGATTTATTTTACGTTTCATTAAATTCATTACGTTAAACAGATGATTTGTATTAAAAAGAATCATTTACTTTGTTGATAGCTTTTCTATGTAGGAGTAAGAAAAGAATACTACACATTAAAGTTTTTAAAACATATGTTGCTAATTAAAAGATAATCAACGTTTTTCTATGCAAAAGCAACAAAAAATAATATCTAGTAAAATTTTTAAGGCATGTACTGCACATAATAATGTTCAAAAATTAAAATAATAATAACAAATTAGAAATTAGAGTCAAATTTTTATTAAATATTACAACTTTTATTTCTGAACATCTGTTAAAGATAAAAATTACTTAAACAAGGAAAATGAAAATCGAACCGATAATCAAAATAAAATGCTTGTAATTTTAGCACCTGCAAACTGAGCTGACTACGACCGAAAAGAAAATAGAATAACATTAAAGAGGATATTAAAAATTAAACGATTTGAAAAATATAACATGAACTTAAAACACCGAAAAAAGAAAATAAATCTCGTAAAAAGAACAGTGTGCAGATATTTGTGACAGAAAATATCCTTAAATTCACCTTCATAAAATTATATTTTTATCAGAAGAAATTCATTACTATGTAATCATCTTTCACGTTCCTTTTTTTTCCAAGCTTTATAATCTCAGAGGAATATATTAACTCATTTTTCGAATTTCATTTTGAAGCGATTTTTCATACAACTCATCTTTTTTTTTATCTCTTCCATCTACTTGTGCTTTAATTTAATTCAAGGCTCAGTAATTTAATAAATATTTAATAATCGCAATGACTTCATAAAAATACAAATAAAACAAAACAGTGAATTATGTGGAGTTGAAACTATTTTAATAATAATTATCTCTACTTTCTAAGATTGAAAAATATTTACATATAAATTAATAATCCAATAAAAGAATTTCGTTTAAACATTTATCGAACGAAAATTTTGCGATACAGTTAAATTAATGAGAAAGAGTACCCTCGACTTATGCATTAATAATTTAATCAAAGGAAAAGAAAGTTGTCAAAAGCTATTCTATTTAGAACTGCATTAATTATTAATCCAACTCTGTGACTGAATAAATGAAATTATGAACACATAAATAATGTAAAACAATTTCGAATACTTAGTTTCTAATGTTGCCAGTACACAAAATACAAGTTTTAACAAATGAAGTTTACAAGGTCAGTTTGTCGCCCTACAAAAATTTAAATTTGTAAATTTTTCCAATACATATAAACGAAGGAAAAAATGAAATATTTCACTTTTTCAGTGCGACTAATTTTACAAGAATGTTTCTTATTTTTCCAAGGGATAAAATCTCAAAAATAAGCTCGAGATATTTCAGCAGACAATTTTCTGTAATTTCGAACGCGGTTTTATCGAATTTCTTTGTTTTCATCTGCAGATTGCGAGATATACATTCATTCTCTCTGCAGGTTGGCAATCAAAAACATTACGGATACGAAAATAAAGTATAACCTGATGGAAAACTAAAATTTAATCGCATGCAATAACAACAATATGTTTTTTACAATATCTAAATAATTTATTATTCGATCATTTAATCAGAAGATGTGTTTGAGTTTTAATAAATTGACTCAAAACTTATCTAAATAATATATTAATACATAAATGCATATAATAACATAATTTATATTTATTTTTGAATACGCATTTCTAAAAAGAAAGCAATGTAAATTATGAAACTAATTGCACTCATGCACGCAGTCTTTTTTTTTTTAATAAAACTTTGTAATGAACGTTTCTAATACAATTCAGTCCATAGAATATTACAATTAGGTTTTGCAATTGTTTCACACAAATCATGCCTAACTAGGACAACTCAGCCGTCAATTATGAGAAGAACAAGGGACCAAAAATACTTTATAAACTTCAGTTATTAATACAAGTATTTAATTATTTTACTTATTTTTGAAACTGCAAAGGGGTTTGAATTTTCAATTCTACCATGGGTTATCCGATTTAGTATACTTCGATCTGATATTTTTCTACTTTTTGATTTATTTACAAAGCAAATTTTATTTTAAAAAATATTCATATGTATGAAATAAATGTGACTTCAAGTTCATTACGTTCAACTCACAGAAATATTATTTGATTTATGCCTAACATTGGGAACTCATAAAAGAAAAACATCAAAACTTCCATTAAAAGTTAATTTAAACGAAATGAAATGGCAATATTCAAATAAGTTCAGAATTGTTTGAACAAATAATGGCTCCAAATATTTGTTTAATAAAATGGAAAATATTCACATTAATCATCTTACTTGATATTTTATAAAATATAGTAGATGTATTTTTACAGTTAGAAAAATCGATAGTTAAGTTCCTTATTTTTCTTGCTTACAGAAATTAAATTCAAAGATCTAGTGTGAAAAGCCTTATAAGAATCAAATCAACTGAATTCACTAACTGAAAAATTGCCCGCCTTTAAATCAAAAGTTCTGAAGCATTGGAGCTGACGTATGTTGCCAATTCTCATTTGAAAGAATACTCTCCTTTAACAATGGAGTGAAATGTTGACTGAATAATCTCAGACATCCTAATTCAACTGAAATGCGTCGCCTGAGACAAGTTATAATATTTCGTATTCTCGTCCTAAGTATAGTGTGCTAGTTTGAGTATCGAATTCTCTGCATGCGATTTAAATTCTATTCAAATTATATTTCCTGAGAATTAAATCAATTATTACTACGATTAAATACAATACATGATGCTATTATGATAATATAAATAATAACGCGCGCAGAGTATAGTATTGTGACTCTTCACTATCAATAACGGTTATGACGAATAGAATAAAAATGTAAGTATTCCATAGAAAAGAATAAGGCTCTTTTAACAACTTTTTGCAGTTCAATTTTTCATAGTAAAATTTATAGAAACTAATAGGGCATTTCCTTTTTTTATGATGCGAATTTTTATCTACAAGGTTAACACTTAAAAACAGAGCACCCTTTAAAATTGTGGAGATTGATATATTTCTATTCAGCTTTACACAATTTTCATAACTTCTTAAAATTTTTTTTTAGTTTATCCTTTATATTTTTTTAGAAAAAGGTTAGCATTTCTACTGGATTAATTACCTTTTCAATTCTTACTATTGATAAAATACTTTTTATTCACCCAATCAAGTTCAAATATATTTTTGTAAATTTCTAGTGGATGACACTTCATGTTAATACAGTTTTCAAATATTAATTCATTATTTCTGTTTAATTAATGAATACATATTAAAAAATAGAAATAATAGTCCAACACCATATATAAAAAGGAAAATCGTTCGTTGTGTCCCTGTAGTGCAAAGGATAGAACGTTAAACTTCTAATCCAAAGGTCGTGGGTTCGAATCCCACCTGGAATGACCTAATTTCTGAGTGAGATTCCTTTTTACTATGCTATTTTATTAGAATAATTAAATTAAATTAATTAATAAACAGTAACAGACAAAAATAATATTCTAACACCCTATATAGAAAGGAAATGAAACATTGTAAGGAAAATTGCTTCCTATTCTGCCACTTAGTATTGTGATTCTGCCATATGTATATGCATATTAATAATTGTAGTTATTTAATAAAAAGTAACTAAAATAAAACTGAGTTAAAATTTTTTTTTATATTACTTGTTATCTCTGCAAGACTCACTTAAAAACAGAGCACCCTTTAAAATTGTGGAGTTGATGTAATACTATTCATCTTTATAACTTTCATAACTTGTTTCAATTTTCTTAGTTTATCTTTAATATTTTTTTAAAAAAAGATAAGCATTTCTACTGGATTAAGTTCTTTTTTCATTAGAAAGTTAACAGGAAATCCATCAACTCCCAATATTTATATATATATGTATAAACATTATGCAAATTTATTAAAATTTTTCTGAAGGCAAAATGAATGCGTAATATATATCTACAGCTTTTGAAACACGAAATATAATAAGACAAAATAAAATATTATATTAATTTGCTTAAAAAGCATTATTTTACCTCATCAAAGTAACGGTAAATTAAAATATAGATAAAAATCAAAATGTTCATCTGAACTGTTAAAAAAAAATTTAGGCATATTTTCCTCTTATGTTCTTATGCTAAATTTGTACTTCAAAGTAAAAAATAAAATAACTTACAAAATTCGAACAAGAAGCGATCTCTCGAATCTTTTTTTGACAGGTGGCATGTCTTATAGCAATAACAAACGTCGAATGTCAAAGAGAAGAGCTATTCGAATGTTTGAGAATTTCCGATTCCTCTACCTTCGACAATCGAACATCGAATGAATTCGAAAAGTATACGCTTCAGAAAGATGCCATGTATCATAATTAGAATCTTGTGAGATCCTGATCAGAATTGCGCACAGAAATAAAAACAAAAAAAGTAGTACTTGATACGAAAATTACACCCAGAACAATGAAACGCTGACAATGATTGTTCTTCTTCTTCAGTAATTTTTGTTTTATTGTTCAAGGATTTTCTTGTGTACATCCGCTGATCTTGCGATAAATTGTGTGAGCCGTTCGTTAAACCACAATATGGCGGTCTTGTGATGAGAATTAATAGGAATCTATTTTTAAAGTTCAAACACATAGTTTGGAAAGAGTTTCTGGAAAAAAAAATCCCGTGATCGAATTATTCCCTGCCGCATTAGCAAAACCAACTATTATTATAATAATTTTTTTAGTGAGAGTGGCAACACAGTAATGATTCATCGGTCTGTTTTTTTGCTTTTCAAGGATAAAGTATAATATTTACATTGTGCCATTTATAAAAATAGTAAAGCGTGGTCCTGTAGTCAACATTATTTCAAAAGTGTTACTTTATAAAGCAGAGCCGAATATGGACTGGGTTTCTTTAAATATTCTTCTAAATGAAGATAAATTCGTGAAGATCATTAATTTTCTAAAAGAGATCATAGATTTTGGATTTGAAAGAGTTAACTAATGGAAGACATTTTGCCGAAAATTGTGCTTGGGTAAGTAGAATTAATTATTTCCTCCTTCATTGAACGGATAGTATGAGACGTAGTAACGGTATTGTTAAAATTCTTAACGATAAAGATTTTATGTCGAAGGCTGAGGAATTATAATAGTAAAAAGAAATCTTTTTGTTTATTATACTTGTTACATTGGAATGAATGCAAAACATGGAGAAATCAATCAAAAGATTCAGAACCATGACATCGAACAATAAAAGGCATATTTTATTTAAATTAAAAGGAAGAATAAGTTCGACAAAGGAAATACAGAATAAAAAAGTATTGTTTCACAATTTCGAAAAGATTTTTAATTTTTTTTTTTTAAAAAAAGCCATTTTTTAAAGTTTAATCAAACTAAACAAACTAAAGATTCGAATTTTTAAAGCTGAGATTAAAAGTACACAAAACTATAATTAAATATAACATTTTTAAATTCCATTAATAAATTTTTAAATTTAAATTGGCAAAAAATTGCTCTGTATTGGCAGGTTGCGTTAACTTAACGGGTACCATAACGTTATTTACACTTGGTTTATTTACAACATTAATATTTAAAATAAAAATAATATATTGAAAAACACATATCCTTACAATCGGTAGATTCGTGACAATCACGTGATACATACTATAAATGTTCTCCATGGAATTCAAACATGACATTACACTTGTGCTTATTCTACTTTTGAAATTCAAATGAAATTTGAGATTTGGTTATTTAGTAATGATCTTCAAAAATTAAGGTTGTTAGAAAAGTTTTTCAAATTAAAAAAAAATATTAAACATGGACTTTTAAAGGAAGTGTATTTTGTTTCTTTAAGTACGTTATTATTGTTACATTATTGTTGACAAATGTAGACTTTATAAAAGAAAGTTTCTGCAAAAAGCAAAAGCTGGCAACAGCAAAGCGCTTGCACTGATTGGCTGGAAGTACGCGTGATCGCATTTATCATGTAACTATGACGTCACATGAATTTAAAAACTGATTGTCGTGAAACCCGTTTATGTAGTTATCATGTGACTATGATGTCACGTGAATTTATTCCGTTGCTATGCGAATTAATGTTGAAGTTTTGGTGTTATTCGCTCTCATTATTTGAAAGTTTGTGAAAATTTTAACAATGTTCATGTCCTGAATGAGGGAGTGAGTTTTTCTATAAGTGTCACACTGTAAAGAAACACGAGGGCTATTGAATAGCGGTCAAGTGACGAGGGAGATACCTGAGCTGGCTCTCCGAACTTTCACACCATGCCAACGGGAGGACGTTTGAGGTGCAGTAGATTTAGAGTGCATCACCCCCTCTGCACGGCGTGTCTTCAGTGCTGCTAGGATAACTGATGACACACCGGCCATGAATCAATGACCATAACCATCTGGCTACTACAACCAATGTTCAATGTCTGAACACGACCATTATCATGAAACCTGTGATATCTCTTTGTTTCTACATCGGCCACATCGTACAGGGAACTGTGGTTCACCACAAAACGTAAGCCATATCCTTATAAAGATCAAACTGATTATATGCTAGCTGTTTTACGTTTTTTTAACAATGAGTACACGAGATTTGCTTCTATGGGAGAAAGATCAAAATTTATTTTCTTTCAAGAAAAAATATTTATCTTCAGACACTCACATAAACTATCTATGTAGTTTTAAAAGTTACATAAATTATAGTTTAAAAAAAAAAAACTAAAAGTAAATCGAGCTAAAAAGTAAAAAATAGCTTTTAATATAAGAATAAAATGATTAACAAGAAAATTCATGTCATTGTAGTAAAAGCATATTTGATAATGGCAATTTGGTAACGAGGCCGCCACTAGATGGTGCCACTATGAAATGGCTCTCAAGTTTGGGGACTTGCCATGTCTTCAAAGGTTAAGTTGCTAAAATGATGACCCAATGGAAAAAATCAGGAATAATACACTTTTAGAGTTTTCTACAGTGGTAATTTAGAGCTATTTATTAAAACAACATAGTCAAATTCTAGATGTATTCACTCTTGCATTCAGGAGTTGCATTCGACTTCTGTATCCATTTCATAAATCAAGGAAATGAAAAGTTATTGATACTGTCAAAACTTTCTCTCATAACATTACTCGAACTGTCGAACAAATATTTTAACATCTTCAGTCCATATTATATATATATATATATATAAAGAGGATTTGAAAGCAACATTTGTTGCAGAAACCCCTAGGAAGAAGAAACGGATACATGAAATATCGTCTTGATGTATGTAAAAAAAGATTATACACGCGCCAATGGAAAACATTCTCCAACCAGTTTCAAGCGGAAATAATTTTAAAATAGAACTTGGAGTCATGAAAAATGTTTAACAGACTTTAGATATTCAGCAGTCAAGAAATTCCACCAAGTTAACTGAAAACCACGTGATAGAAATTGCAGAAATTTCCTTTTGTTTAAAAATAAGTAATATATAAAAAAATTTAAAGTCAATTTCTACTTTGGTCAAAAAAGAAAATTTTATTTTAGTAAATTATATTTAATTAATGAATTAATATTTGAAAAACTGTATCAACATCGTGTTATCCACAACAAGTTTTAAAAAATGTATTTAAATTTGACTGGATTAATAAAAAGTATTTTATTAATGAATAAAAAGTATTTTATTAATGATTGAAAATTTGAACAATATATATATATATATAGTGAGAGAGAGAGAGAGTATGAATAATTAATAGTAGGAATTGAAGAATTGATTTATGTGATATTGTTTTGATGTGTTTACAAATTCTTCTAAAAATATAAATAAAGATTTTATATTGATAGAAATGTTTTAAAATACTGAGGAATTCCATTATAACTTTTTCCTATTTATTTAAAATTCATAAGCAAACGTAATAAATAAACAACTATTTGGTGATGAAAACATATTGAACATCTATAAAAGAAAAACATAAGCAAAGAGTTTTATTTTCAAGATTTTTATTTGTTGATAGGGACCTCTAAGTGAAGATGCCTAAATTCTATTTTCTGATTACGCAACTGATGGAACTAAAATATGGAGATAAAGTCGAATATCTAAATAACGAACCTCTATATATATTGCGAATTTTTCTATAGAGCGAGCTTTTTCTTGGAACCTCAAGCATTTCACGATTTTCTTCCTAAAATAACCTCTCTATAGCGAAGTGCATTTTCTATATAACGAACTTATTCTTTTGTGATTCAATTTTTGTTCTCTCTTTTTTTTAAAGTATTTCTGAAAAAATTTTAAGTGTTATTCTTTCTTTAATACATTTTATGGTGATAATGAACTGGTTTTATTAGATCCTAACTCGTAGAGAGCAATAGAGTTCTGGAAGTTTCATCCAAGAAGTGCAACCCTTAACCCCCATTGCCCAGTTCACTAGAATGATCTTGGATATCCTCTTTCACCCTCAGTGAAGTTGTTCCGTGTCCCCATGTTCTAATTATAAAATAATATATGTTTAATATTACTTGTATGCTTTAAATTATAAAATGTCCTTAAAATTCAGAAATTTTAATATAAAATTATTTTCTTAATATTGAAAATACAGTGAATTCTTCGACATTGTTTTTTCTTGTTTTTCTTGCAATTTTTCTTTCTTTTTCTTTGATGGGTAAGATATATAAAATAAACATATATTAATTTTAAAAAAGGTGTGAATAATTACTTTTTTTTATTATATAGTGTTTTTGAATTTAAAATTTGTTTTATATGGTTTATAAAGTGCATTAAAAGATGAACCTCTATAAAACGAACTTTTCCCCCGGATTTAGCGATTTCGTTTTATAGTGGTCCGACTGTATATATATAGGGAGGTTGATTGATTGATTGAATATTAACGTCGCACTGTTCAGCTGCACGAGGGCTTTTGGCGACGGAACACGTCATTTTGAACCATGGTCAAGTGACGTGGACGACACCTGAGCTGGCACCCCCCTCTCCTAACTAACACACCAACGGGACGATGTTTCAGCTCTCGACAAATTTAACCTGCATCGCTGCCCTACACGGCGGGTCTTTATTGGTACTGGGATCGAACTCATGACAAAGCAAGCCACGATCCGATACCTATACCACTCGGCTACCGCGGCCGTATATATAGGGAGAGTGTCGAATTAACAGTAGGAATTGAAAAATTACTTTATGTGATATTATTTTGATGTTTACAAAATCTTCTAAAAATATAAATAAAGATATTATATTGATAGAAAAGTTTAAAAATACTGAACAATTCCATTATAATTTTTTCCCATTTATTCAAAATTCATAAGCAGACGTAACGAAATAAATAATGATTTGGTGATGAAAACATATTGAACATCGATAAAAGTAAAACATACGCAGAGTGGTTTTATTTTAAAGTTTTTTTATTTGTTCATTTGGGGCCTCTATTTGGCGATGTCTAAATTTCTGTCTCCGGTTACGTAACTGATGGAACTAAAATATGGAAATATAATATTAGAAGTCAAAGATTACACTTAGGAAATATTAAAACAAGATGAACCAATTAATGAAAACTTGCACGCTACAAAATGAATAAAATACAATGGAAAGACATAATTTTATCAATGTAGAATCTTTACTAATGATCGAATAATTCTTAAAAGACGTCAAATACATGCGGAGGAAAAAACGATAAGCTTCCGTATAAATTCGAGTTATGTTATCGAAAAAAAATCATACTACATTATAAGCACAACCGTTAAGGTCAAAGGTAACGCAAAATAGTCTAAATGTATATAAAATGTTACATTAAAGCAGCGATTCCCAAAGGGGTCTATATCAACCCTCAGAGGTCTATGACGACCTGCAAGGGGTCCCCGTCAGTGAAAAAATAATTTGTTGGTTCATGAGGTGTAAATGAGGGTCTACGATAGTGGTTTCATTAAACCAGATCGTGACATAATTTTTAAAAGAAAATTTAATCCAGTTAAACCAGATTTACCTATTTAACAGATTTATTAACTGAATTTAATGAGGTTAATTTGCAGTTATAAGGATAAGAATGTGGTATTGGACTTCCCGAATTTTTTCGGTTTCACAATTTGTCACATAAAATCTGCCAGGAAAATGACGTTTCAATCTACATTCAACATTTAAATGTCTTTTATTTAGATTTTGAAACTAGGTTTGAAAATGCTTTGACTGTGGTAATACCACAGTAAGCAGTGAATATGGTCACATTGAAAAAACAACAACAAAGGAATACTAGATTACGAGAGGAAAAGATCGGAATAAGCACTGGCGAATACCTTAAAGTAAAGTTTAGCAATGGATCAGTGGCGTAGCGTACACCCTCGCAAAAAACACCGCATCGCGAGGGGAGGGGCAGGGTTCTAGGGGACCCAAAGCCGGACTGACGCCAAGTACGTACCATTTGTAAGATCTGGATTGAGGCCCCCAAAACCTGACTTTGCAGGGGGGCCCTAATATTCTCTGTTACGCCACTGCAACGTTTATCAGCAATTTTGGAAGCACCAGAATGGATGAAGCACACTAGATTCATCCATCCCATTAAAAACATTTGTTTGTTGCTCACTTATTTTATGTAACTGTTATTTTGTATATTAATTAAATTTTAATTTAATTAATTAACATGAGTGGCTTAAGTTTTAAACACTATACTTCACTACAGTTAGAAATTTAAATCTTTTAAAGTAAGTAGCTCTATACCAGGTGTCAAAAAGACATTTAATTTAATAAACATGCAAAATGTAGGGTCTATCAAAACCGAAAACGTGGCAAGGGGTCTATGAGACAAAGATTTTTGGGAACCTCTGTATTAAAGAAAGGAGTCTGATAAATGTAACTCTGAATTCCCGTTTATTTACTTAATTTCAATGGAATGTAAAAATTGTCATAATGACATTCCCCTCTTTAATTCTGTTTTAAGGGTTAACATGAAGCGAAGAAGTGATTATTTTTGTTTAACTAAGTTGAAGAGCATAAGCATTAAAAAAAAGAGCAAAAAATACTCTATTTCATTCATATTTAGGTATGATCATACTTTTTGTATTACAGAATTCATTTTGGTTGTCTCAATCTTTAGTTAAGAGTGTTTTTTCACTTTTTTGTATCATTATTTGCTTTTTATTGAGATGTTACAAATATTAATTTCATTTATATGAATGAATTAAAACACTCATCCTGTTTCCATGAAACAGCAAGCAATTACAAACTTTCTTAAGCGAAAAAGAAAAAAAAGATTTTACTTCAAATGCTACGAGAAAATATCTTTAAGTAACCGAACAAAAAGAAAAGAAAAGTAAATCAAATCTCCTTTAAAATACATTCAATGCTTATTTTTTTAAAAAAAACATAACACGTGATTAAAAGCACGTACAGAAAGACATTTAATTCAAGATACTTTGATGCAGTAAAAGGGAAGGAGGAGGTGAAAACAAGTCAAAACACACGACGAATGAAGAAGAACGTGTTCGGAAGAAAGCAAACGATATTCGTTTCGATAAATCACTTCTTGAACATTGGCACAACTCCACAAGCGAAATTTCCATTAAAATGTTCGAAAGGACGATTAAGTTTTCTAGAGAAAATATGGAGACTCTGCAAGTATCCTTTTTTGTTCGATTCACTGCTTGAATTCTAGCAGATTTGGAAAACAAAACTACATTTTGAAATGCTGCCAGGCCTGCAAAAGACGATTTTAGACTCATATTTTTAAAAGATTCGATTGTTTAAGAGAGAAACAAAGAAATTTGAATATTTATCTTTGAAAAACTTTTGTCGCAATGTTCGCAACACAGCTACTGCTTGACCACGACGGTGTCATTCGACACCAGGAAGTTCTTTTTTAAATGTAATGATGTATAGATATTTTAACATGTCACCAGGAAAAACGACAAAAAAAAAGAACTATTTTATTTTAGGGAAAAAAGAGATTCTTCTTTAAAGTGAATAACTAAATCTTAAAATAGTATTTGAAGTATGATCATAGAATCTTTTTTTTTCGAACATTCAATAGAAAAGCAATCATTTATCGTATTTTATAAGATAATGATTTTAAACAAGATATTTCATCTAAATCGCATTGAAATCGATGAATGTATAAAAAAAATATTAAATTTTTCGATTTTATTCGTGTTTTGTTAACTGATTACATTTTCGTGGAAAATATTTTTATTTAATATAAAAAAATTTTTAGAAATATTTCTATATTCAATAGAAAAAAATATTTAAATTTTTATAAAAGACCAAATTCTAAAAAACAGTTTCCTTGAAAAAATAAATATAAATAAATATTTTTATTGATAAAATGAGAAATCTTAAATTTCGTAAAAGTCACGTGCCTCAAGCACGAATTGAATGGATGAATCAGAAGATATGCCAATGAAGAAAGAACAACTTATCGAACTATCAACAGATTCGATGTTATAGTCTAAATTTAAGCAGGAACAGATCCTAAACTTTAGATTGAAAATTTGAAGAAGATGCTTAAGTCCCACACAGCTATAAACATTTCAATACCATTCGCGGAACAATATATTTAAGTTAAAAATATTTCTTAACATAAGTGGCAACAAAAACAAAATATGGAAGCAAATTAACGCAGAATATGAAATTCAATTGCAGATAACCTCAATATATATAGATTTTGATAGCATGCGAAAAAAAATGCAAATACAATCGGACCTATATATAACAAAGTCGCTAAATCCCGGAAAAAAGTTCGTTATATGGAAAATTCGTTATATAGAGGTTCATCTTTTAATATACTTTATAAACCACATAAAACAAATTTTGAAGTTATAAATACTACATATTAAAAAAAGCAATTATTCACACCTTTTTTAACATTCATACATGTTTATTTTATATATCTTACCCATAAAAAAAAGATAGAGAGAAAAACTGCGAGGAAAACAAGAAAAAAGAATGTCGAAGAAAATATAGTGTATCTTCTGTATTAATAAAATAAATTTACATTAAAATAAATGAATTTTAAGGACATTATATAATTTAAAGCATACAAGTAATATTAAACATACATTATTTTATTACTAGATCACGGGGACTCTGGACAACTCCATTGAGTGTGAAAGGGGATATCGACGATGTATCTAGTGAACTGCACAATGGGGGTTAAAGGTTGCACTTCTTGGATGAAATGTTCAGAACTCTATTGCTCTCGGCGAGTTAGGATCTAATAAAACCAGTTCAAGATTTATGACCACCATAAAATGTGTTAAAAGAGGGGATAACTTGAAATGTTCAGATATACTTTAAAAATAGGGAGAAAAAAAATTTAATCACAAAAGAAAAAGTTCGTTATATAGAAAATGCACTTCGCTATAGAAAGGTTATTTTACGAAGAAAATTATGAAATTTTCAAGTTTCCAGGAAAAAACTCGCTATATAGAAAAATTCGCAATATAGAGGTTCGACTGTACATGAACAAGTTATTAAATAAAATGCTAGAGTTGAGGACACCTGGAGCACGAATTGATGCGTAAATTATGTTAACAATGTTTAATAGAAAATACAGCACTACTTAAAATACCTATATATAACATGTTGTTTTCATACAATAATATACATTCTTGAAAGAAGCTTTTTGGATGGTGTCCTCGCGGAAACACCTCATAGTTTCAAGGGTTTTGTGAGTTGACAAACTTAGAAGACCAGTGAGGTAGAAATACTAATAAGCAAATCTATATAGAAGAAAATAATTGCACCGCTATATTTCGTGAATCCTGGCTAGCAAAAGATACTTAACTTATTAAAATTCCAATTTTTCGTGAAGATTTTAAAATTACTCAAATAATAATTTTTACAAAACAATAGACCATTCCGAAATTAATTATATTTCTTGAATTTAACTACATTTTTTCAAAAATTAAATTAAAAAAACCTTTTGTTTCTTAACTTTTGAAGGCCTGTAGTATTTGTCATAATTCTATCAAAACGATAAACAGGATAAATTTCATAAAACGTACCTTTATTTTTGTGATAATTACGAACGACTCATACAGAAGTATGTTATTACGAAAGCTTTCATTTTTCGATTACTGATATATATCTCGAATCCAAGATACGATTATTGTAAATTGTTTTCCGAAACTTAACCATTGTAATCATTGATATATTCTTGTAAAATATTCCAGCGAAAAGCATTTGATAATCCAATTTAAGTAGCTCACAATTTTTTAATCTTTATGAAAAGACGATAAGGAAGAGAGGAGAAACATTTCTTCAGTAAACATAGAATAAAACAGAAGATTCCACAAAAGTTTTGTTCGTGTTCATATACCGCAAATTCCGGCGTAACACGAACACTTTTAACACAAATAAATAAGATCAAAATTTACTTCTATATATACATCGAAACACTTTTTATTACAAAAAAAATGACATATCTTATGAACTTAAAGAGTTTTAATTTTAGAAGTATATTATATTTTTTAAAAAGCCTGGGGATAATACCTCGAATAAATGACTTCAAAACATAAAGCATTGCATACACACAATTCAGGTTTCTTCGAAAAAAAAAAAGGGAGTGCGCGTTATACGGCTAATATACCTTAAAATGAAAAATAAAAAAAATGCAGCTTTAAAATATAGGGTTGCGTTATACGCGCCGGATTTTACGGTAATTATTTTTGACTTTCTTATATATATAATCCATAAATATATACAAATAGCTATAAAACCAAAGTATAACTAGTATATATATAGATATATAATAATTCTCTCTAGTATCCTTTTTTGTTTTAACTCTTTGTACTAATATTTAAACAAACTTTAATTCTTTGGTTTAAAAATAACACTGAAATCTTAATCGTAATCGGCTAGTCCGAAATCCCTGTCCCGCCCATTCTATCCAATCAGAACTACGATTACGTAATAAACACTGCCGGTATAAAAGCAAAAAATCTTGTGTAATCGCTCTCTTTTGTCTGTTTGCCTTCATCATGTAATTCAGTCGGCTGTCGCACGTTCTGTGTTTGTCTTTGTCTGCGTTGTGCCGTCTATCTTTATATTTATGTGTTTCAAGATGCAATAAATTGGATTAATGTCCCAGACTGCCTCATCTATAGTACTGAATATGTAACATCAACCAACATAGAAAATGTATTTAATATACTGTCATTCACTCACCATCGGCCACGCCCTATCCTTTGGTTCGCTACAATAATAACATCCACTCGCCACGTCTTACAATTATTTTTACCACTCTCCAGAAATATTATAGAAGTATTTCATATATATATAGTATAATAAAATAAAAGTGAAGAGAAGTTCTAAAACCTACAGTGCTAAAGAAGGAAGAAATTGGAATTCACAAGACACAACAAATGTAGATACAAAAAGTCTTTGGACTAAACTGGAGACCTATTATGATTTCTAAAGCTGTCGCTGAATTAGGCCAGCGATTTTTATATATATATATATATCTGACATGATTTTGGAGTCAGAAACAGACTTAATTTTAAAAAAGGTCTTTATTCTAGAATGAGTACATCTCTTCTGAAGCAAGAGGCAGAGAGAAAAAAAAACACGACACCGAAAATCTTAAGTGGGTTAAACACTTAAAACACCGATCGCGGCGTTCATGAGTGCTCTTGAAAGTTAATGCTGACATATAGGGCTATTAAATATAACGATCTGGAATTAGACATGTTTATTGGCTAGGCCATATGTTCGGAAGAAATAAACAGGTGATTAGTTTGATACTTGAAGATAAAATGTAAAAGATGAGTTAAGTGCTAGATTATAAGAAGAGAATTTAGTGAGAATTTAATTTTTAATCTAATTTAATTATCCTTACATATATATATATATACCGTATTTACTCAAATCTAAGCCACCATCGATTCTAAGCCACACCTCTCTACACGGTTTTGAGAAAAATGATATATTGGGCAAGTTCACTTTAATATCCTTTACTTACGAAATTAAAGAAATTTTTTTAGTGAGAAATAATAAGTTATTAATTTATTTATTTTACCAGTATTACAAACGTTCAAATACATACACGAACTTATAATTACTCTAACTGTCAGTATCATGTTTCGAAAATGACTCGTCACTCCCATGTCACAACTGACTTCGGAAATGGGGTCGCGGCTTCACCATTTTCCTACACGATGTCGTCTTCCGTGCCATCCAATGGATTTTATTATGCTACTTTTAAAAAGAATGTATTATAGAAGAATGTAAAAGAATTATAAGAGACTGTTTAACATTTGCAAGCAAAAATTATATCATTTTGCATACGCCATCGACGTATATTTGTTTCATCCGTGTCAAATTTTCAGTGGCCCACTGCCCTATTTCCGTTTTTTTCTGCATATAAAATTGCCTCCCTTTTCATACTTGCGTCATAGTAAACTCGTTTTGATGCGATTACCATTATCTTTGTAGTTTAAGAGATTAAACGAAAACGTATGCAAAATAATTTCATAAATACGAGCAGACAACAATGTTTAGAATACTGTGTTGATGAAGTACGGAATGGGATAAGTCATCGATGCAAGTGGCCAGAATGGACGGTTATATTTTTCCTTTTGAAAGAGGTAAAAACTCAATTTCCCCCATCCAACAAATGTTTTGCCTTCGATTCTAAGCCACACCCGATTTTCAGCAGCACCGACTCTGGAAAAATAGTTTGGCTTAGATTCGAGTAAATACTGTATATATATGCAGTCGAACCTCTATATTGGGAATTTTTCTATACAGCGAACTGTTTCCTGGAACCTTGAACATTTCACGATTTTCTTCGCAAAATTACCTCTCTATAGCAAAGTGCATTTTCTATATAACGAACTTCTTCTTTTGTGATACAATTTTTGTTCTCCCTTTTTTTAAAGTTTTTCTGAAAAAATTTCAAGTTATTCTCTCTTTAATACATTTAAAGTTGGTCATAAATCTTGAACTGGTTTTGTTAGATCCTAACTCGCCGAGAACAATAGAGTTCTGGACGTTTCATACAAGAAGTGCAACCTTTAACCCCCATTGCCCAGTTCACTAGAAACATCTTCCATGTCTTCTTTCAGCCTCAGTGTAGTTGCCCTGTGTCCCCGTGTTCTAATTATAAAATAATGTATGTTTAGTATTACTTGTATGCTTTAAATTATAAAATGTCCTTCAAATTCATTAATTTTAGTATAAAATTATTTTCTTAATATTGAAAATAGAGTGAATTCTTCTACCCTCTTTTTTTCTTGTATTCCTTGCAGTTTTTCTTTCTTTCTTTTTTGATGGGTAAGATATAAAAATAAACATATATTAATTTTAAAAAAAAGGTGTGAATAATTACTTTTTTTAATATTACGTGTTTATGAATTTGAAATTTGTTTTATTTGGTTTATAAAGTATATTAAAAATGAACCTCTATATAACGAATTTTTAATATAACGAACTTTTTTTCCGGGATTTAGCAACTTCGTCATATAGAGGTCCGACTGTATTTGCAAAAAAGTTCAAATTAGATATGGTATTAGTTTCACCATTGTGTTTTCTACATTTATTTTGAGAGAATAAAATCAAATTATTATGTGCGATAAAGTACAATGGAGTTTCTTCTCTCGAGTGATTTGATAGTCTTTCCGTGTAACTTTGAATTCGATTTGAATACATTAAGAGTTTTTAAATGGAAAAGTAACCTGGGGGAACTCGACTTCTTTACACCATGATTTTGAAGTGGATGCAATTTGAATGCATTTTTTATTTCATCGCACTTCGATGTGTTCCTTACTCTTAATAATAATAATAATAATAATAATAATAATAATAATAAATGTTTAGTTTCCTATCAATGCAGTCATTGGAATTCTACCTCGAGCCAATCAGCAATGGAGTCCACTTCACGATTTATAGCCTCACAACATATTTGATTTTTTTTTCATGCAAAATTTTGCGAAGAGCAGTCGTAGGTACCAAAAGTTAAAGTTATTAAGAATACTTTCATTGAATTAAGGAACAAAGACAACTTTTTCGCCAGAACAGTGCACTTTTAAAATTAAGTACACTCTTGGTGAAAGCAAGCTTAAAATGTGACGTAAGCAAAATTTTTTTAAAAAAAAATTAAAGCTAGCTAACTTATTGATAGCTAAATACAAAGCCAGCTTGGCAAATATATTTCATAATGAGCCAATTCCAATGGATTCCTTATGAATTTAGAAACCATAATTGTACAGATGTAGGAACACACACACTAAAAGGAGAAATAAACTAATATAGAGCGTTATAAAAAGTGTCTCTTCCCCCTTAATTGGCACTTTGACAAATTTGAAGTCACATTTCTGGATACATATTTTAGAAGCATTAACCACTCCATGTAAATCATAATAAAATGTTAAGTTTTCTATTCATCAAGTTTGTGTGTTATAAATACAATTACAGAAACTATAAATGCTTGTAAATTTATGATTTAGTTTTTAATCATCCTAAGTCTACCAATGAATTGTGGTTACAGATCAGCACTTTAAAATATTTTTTATTTATTACTTGTATGCGAGAGGGCCATGAGTCACTGTGACGTTACAAGGGGTTTTTTTTCTGTATATTTAAAAAATAATTCCTTGATAGCTAAAACTAAAAAGCTGTTTTGCAAAAGACATTTTCTTTTAAAAAATATTTTCATTATTTAAGTGTTTTTACTTTAAATAAATAATATCGAATTAGTCACTCAGTGTTTTACACATTTCTTAACCCATTTTATAAAATTTGAAACCTAAGGATATAATGGTTTGTATTATATACATATTTTATCATAACATAAAAAATTACATTTAATAACTTTTGGCAACTTTTAAAAAGTATAATAACTTTTGTTTTAATTAAAAAGGGGTAAAAACAACTGAATACGTAATGACGTTAACTTTTACTGTGATCTTTTAATAGACAAATCCACGTTAAATACGTCGAAATTAAAGACGCGACTTAAAGTCGTTTTTATTACAAAAGAGTGACTATGCAATATGAATAAAAGATTACCGGATAAAAGAAAGACGAGACAAAAAAAAAATACTTGATATACTCACATTTCAATAAATCCCTTTGTGATACCGCCCCCTTGGGTGACAGTATCTTTGATTGTCAGCGTGAGCTAGAGATGTAGGGTTTGCGAAAGGAATAGACATTTTTGATTCTTAATATGACTTTATTAAGAAAGGAACTTAAATGTCTAACAATTTAGATAATATTAATTAAGCGAGAATCTATAATGAACAAACACACAGTAATAGTTAAACCGAATCCGTAACTTAGACCACTATAATTATTTAATCCGCCTACTCTCACTTCTAATATTATTAAAAGTCCTAATATCAAATAATCAATCTTACCTTAATCCAAATTTAGATTCAATCTTATGAGAAACGTCTCGCGCGCGTGCAGTGGTATGCACCTTGACTTAATGATTATCTTCCAAGTAACTTCACGATTGGCTGTCAATTCACACTTATCTCTTTCACACATAACATTCCCCAAATTGCCATTAATCTTGACCCCCAAAGAACCCAGAGGTTATGTTAAAGAAAAGACGCGTGAGCCCGTCACACCTTTGTAAATAGACAATCATTGAATTGTAGAGATATTTTCATTTCAATATTAGATGTTCCTTTCCTTGATTTACTCTTGATTTTATTTTGATTCAAAAACATACTGAATTTTAAAATGCTACCTTATTGAAAAAATATATATTTCAGAAATAACTTTAAAAGTATTCGTAAGTCTTTGCTAAAATAGGAATTACATATAGAAATTTGAAGAATTTATAATATTTATCTTATAATATTTAACTTTTTTCTTTGTGTACAAACACTGTTTCTACTTTTCTACAACGATGTTCATTATAAAATTTAGACGGTCACAAGGGAAAAAACATTTCATGTTAGAAATATTTTCCTAAGAGGTTTGAGGTGATTTATTCATTCTATATATGTAATTAAGAATATGCGATACCTTTCCTATAAGCTCGTTCGAAAAGTTAATGAACAAAAAAACATACGTTGTTTTACAAAGTAGAAAAAACCTAATTTCATATTTTTCTTCTTGAGCATCACGAGATTTCTAATTTTTGGAAACAGCACTACACAACAAGATACACAATGAGTGTCAATGAAATAACAGACAGAATCTAATTCATAATTTGGCATTCATTGTTCTAAAAATCTAATTTTGAATTAAATTAACGGAAAACACAGAATTTTAACAACGAAACTTATTTTGGCATTGAATAAGGCTTATGAAGCAGTTTCTGTAGTAGTTTCCTCATTCTAATAAAAAAAAATGTACATTTTGATAAATTAAAGATTTTAAAATTCTAAAACCATGGCATAGAAACTACTGTAAGGGAATGTACCTGGAAGTTTAGCATAAACATTAATTTTTTTTTCTTTTTTTCCTCCACAACCACCAAACAAAACGAAAAATGAGATTTCTCCATTTTCTCCACAAGAGTCATGGGAAAGTTCACTCGTGAAATCCCTTTTAATGGTTGGGAAAATAGATTTAAAAACAAACATAAAAAGACAATTCGCACTACAATTTTATTCCCTTCAATTTTATTTTTCTAAATTTATTCCGGGAAAAAAAAATAGCGATGCGACAAAAAGTTAAGCTGAACTTCATTCTGAAATGGTTATGCGTTGAGTTGTTTACCCAGCGAAACCTATTCCCTAAAATCAAGAATAATTTGAATATTTTAACGTTTTGTAAAATAAAAAAAAACTAACTCTTTTTCTCAAGATTTTACTGTCAGAGTTTTGGGATTTCTTTTTAGTTTCTTCCACTTCAAGCCTGAAGAAAATGGTTTCATTTTTTCCAAACTCGCATTGAAGGTAAAATAGTTTTGAATGTAGACATACACACAAGTATAAAAAAATTAATACCTCAACTCTTGAACACCCAAAAGAATTTTAGAATTAGCCATTATTGTGTTTTAAGAATGAAATACATGAATATGTTTTGGAATGAATAACTTACCGAAAAAAATTGCTCTAAAACCAATTTTTATTCCAATATTTTAAATATTGAACAAGTAGTTCAATAATTTATGAATTTCGAATGAACAAGTTGTATGAATAATTTTAACTAAAACTGGACATAAAGAGGAAAATTACAAATGTACCATAATTTGTACAATATGTGATTTATTTCAAAAAGTACTTTAAAAATGCAGAAATTAAAATGATTACGTAGAAAAATAATTTGATATAAGTTTTTTTCTTTTTAGTGAAAAACGTAGAAAATTATTAAACATCGATAATTTCTTTTAAATTTGAAACAAATATAATTTAAATTTCATAACCATAATAAAAAAGCAGATAAAAACAAATGGATTCAAATCCTTATATATTTCTAATTTAATAACTCATTGTGCGGATATTAGTAAATTTTATAATGTGGTACTAGAGCAAAGAGGGCAATCCCTCAAACATCGAATCATGGTCAAATCATGAAGAGACGTTTGAAAGTATGCCTTATATGGTTTACGCTAAATTAGAAAATATTGATAAACTGGTTCCAGTAACAAAATGACTGAAGATGTACCGAACCGAAATAAACCGATACTTTCTTTCGGTTCAGTTCCGGTTCAAAGCCTTGGTAATCCTTATTCTCCAAATCTCATACCACATAAGGACTTACACTCACACAATTTCGTTTGAAATAAAATCCCACATTATTCTCTGAGAGAACGTTTTTAGTAGAATCTGTGTCTTGATTAAAGCATCCTATGCCACAAACTTCGAATCATGACAATGCAGACTATATAGAATTCTTCTGGTTTAGTTGTATGATTGTTTTTATGAACGAAGAAACTCTTAAGCAACACGAGAACTCTCCTCATTTTGAATCATTATCAAATGACGACGGCGAAGTCACATGAGCTCACACCACACTCTTCAAATTTCCTCACCACACCAACGTGTGAATGAGAGTGTTTATTAAAAAAAACGTCCCACTATAAATCAACACGAGGGTTATTAACGACAGACCTTCGGTCAAGTGACGAGGACGACACCTATATAAGCTGGCCCCTCCCCCTTTCCAAAGTACCACATCAAGCACTTTGAGCTTCGACAGATGGCCGCGACAGATAGGACTTTGTGGCCGCGGTAGCCGAGTGGTATAGGTATCGAATCGTGGCTTGCCTTGTCACGAGTTCGAGCCCGGTACCACTAAAGACCCGCCGTGTAGGGCAGCGATGCACGTTAAATCTGTCGAGAGCTCAAAAGTCCTCCCGTTGGTGTGGTGTGGTAGTTAGGAGAAGGGGGTGCCAGCTCAGGTGTCGTCCACGTCACTTCACCATGGTTCAAAATGACGTGGTCCGTCGCCCAAAGCCCTTGTGTAGCTGAACAGTGCGACGTTAATATTCAATCAATCAATCAATCAACGGTAGGACTTTGAACCTTTCTCGAGAGATTTAACGTGTATCAGCTTCTCTACACATCGAGTCTTTAGTGACACCAGCCTCGAACTAATAACATGATGGCCACGAGTCCATGACCAAGACTAATAGGCAAATGGTAAAGGGCAGGTAAATCACTGAGTTCCTATCCTAAAATAGGGATATTCCTCTTTATTAGAGTTATTAGAATTAGTTAGATAAACTGGGCTTAGTAAAAATGTAAAGAAGGAAAAATAAAAAAATTATGGATAACGGCTTTAGTTTGCTTGTTAAAAAACACCAGCGGATGAAATCAGCTTGTCAATGGATAAACCCACTTTCGAATTATATGAAAGGTGACCACTAGGCTACGACCGCGCCTACTGTAAACTAGAACTATCTTTATTCCCGATAACTTTGAAAATAATGGAACGATGGGCGAAAATTCAGTTTTGTTCCTTAATTTTTTTGCTTTCCGCTGGGCGCGTTTCAAGAGGTTCCATCCATAGGCACGCAGCATCTCTCAGATGCATCACCTTACACTCACGTTTTTGAAGATGATTTAATCATTTTATTAGTGAAATTTGACATTAAAACTTCATGTTATATTTAAAATATTGATAATAAGTGATGTTTGAACTGATTGGCGCCGCATGGCGAAAACGTCATCGGGATACAAGGCAAGTATTAAAAGTGCCTTATTTTTGCTTTCACGCTACAGTTGAATCATAGTTCACATCCATGAGAGCAGTATCTCTCAGATGCATCACCTTACACTCACGTATTTGAAGATGATTTAATCATTTTATTAGTGAAATTTGACATTAAAACTTCATGTTATATTTAAAATATTGATAATAAGTTGCAATGTTTGAACCGATTGTGCCGCCGCATGGCGCGAAAACGTCACATCGGGGATACAATTGTACAACACCGCTATTGAAACAGCGCCATCTATTTCCTTTTCACTCATACAGTTTTGAATCATTATTACATTTTTTTCATGAAATAAGACAAGTTTGCTTTGTAATTTTAAAACAATTATTTTATGAAGAAAAAATAAGTTATTTATAATTTTTTTAAAAAGAAAGCATAAAAAAATAAGAGTTTGAAGTAAGTCGAGAAACAAATTCCGTTAAAAAAAGAAGACAAAACTGACAGGAATAAAAGCTGGACAAAAAAGAATAGTTTATAAGAGTTCCAATTTACCAGTTTATACAAGAGTTATTAAGAACTTGTCCCTTTTTTTTAAACGGCGAATCACACTAAAAATGAAAGAATTAAAAACCGAACAAAAGAAGGTTTTTAATTCTCGATGCTTTTCTGAAACAAAAAAGTGATGAAAAACACGTAGAAAGCGGGGTGGCGAATAAAAGAAAGACGTGGTCGAGTAAAGAAACAAAGTTCGCCATATTCTTTTCGATAAATCACCTTTTAAACTGGCATCCTTCCACGAAGGAAATTTCCATTAAGAATGTTGCAGAAAAGTAACTGTTTGCGGTAAAAAAAAATCCCCAAACGTGTAAATAGATCGCTTTGTTTGATTCGCTCCAGAAATCCTGATTCGAACGGAAACCTAACTACATTTTGAAATGGTGCCAACTTTGAGGAAGATTTAAGGAAAGACTTCATAGTATTGAAAATATTTGATTCGATAGAAGGAAAGAATGGTTAAATTCGAAGAATTTTAACATTTATCTTTGTAAACCTCTTTGTGACGACATTTTTTAAATATCTTCATGGTTGAATCAGTCACAAAGAGAGAGAGAGTGGTGCACACAAAGAGTGGTAGTGTTTCACCCCCCCCCCAACTGATCAAGAGATTTAATGTTTATTACAGCGATTATCCTCAGCACTTTCGTCTACGTGTTTCTTAAAATATACACCCCCTCCCATCAGAGAGGTCTGTGTGCGCCACTGGTCACAAAAATATATCGTAAAATCCGGCGTATAACGCGCACTTTGAACACAAAAAATAAGATCGAAAATTAAGGGTGCGCGTTATACGCCAGGTATAAAAATGATAGCTTTAAAAATAACAAAAAGCATGGGCATAAAAAAATTTACTTTTAGATGTATCGAAACACTGTTTATTTAAAAGAAACGACTTGCCTTATGAACAAGAACAGTTGTAATTCTAGAAGTAAATTTTTTTTCTTCAAAAGTCTAGGATAATATATCGAATAAAATACTTCAAAACATAAAAACAATGTATATTAATACTTCAGATTTCTTCATTAAAAAGGGGGTGCGCGTTATACAGCGAATATACCTAAAAATTGAAAAATTTAGCTTGAAAGTATAGGTGCGCGTTATACACCAGATTTTACGGTACTTTAAAATTCTTGTTCTGTAACATTTTTAAGAGGAATTATTACTTATTCCTGTGATTTTTTAGAGTAAATATGAAACCAATTCACATCAAATATGTTAGAGCACAACAATTTTCGTTATATAAGGAGTTTCTTAAAAAATTTCTTCCGCATTTATCAAAACAGATAAACTTACATGGAGTTGAAAAGTGATTGTCGCAATTTCCCAACACCACAACTTTTTATTTAACAACACGATGAAAACTATTTCTACATATATACACGCCACTGGACATTTTCTTAAGCAAAATCCCTGTGTCTCGCTGCATCAACTCAAGTGTATAAGTACTGCAGCGATCTTAACATCGCTAACTAAGGAACACACTAGATTTTTGTTTACACGTTAGTGGTAACTATATTTAACCATGTACTCAAAACTAATTAATATAAGTTTTAATAAAAACTATTACAATAATTATTACTTTATTATAATTTTTATGAAATGAATAATGTTTTGGGTAGCCACTTTGTGCACGGATGACATCGTTTTTCTTTTTAAGGTATCCGACTACGTTCGGAACCATGATTTTGTAAAAGCGTTTAAATGGATACTATTTATGATATTTAGTGTCACTTAGATTAAAAAATGTATATAACATTGTTTTAAGAATAGAGAGTATTACAATAAAAAATTATTTAAGTACAATATTTTGACAAAAAATGAACATAGAATAAACATGACCCATTTTCAAAATGTTCTCCTTTTGTGAAAAATGCTTCTATTATAATAGTATTCTGCCTGTATATAGCTCAGACCTCTGTACAAAGGCTCAACTAGAGAATTTTTTAAATATATAACTTAGAAGTGGGTTTATCCATGTTTTACAACAAAAGAGGGGAGCAATTTTAAGAAAAAAACGCCGATAATTATATATATTTCAATGGGTCGTAACTCTGAAAATAATGTGAATTTTTCAAACATCATACTTGAGTCTCTGTGCAGAGGTTTGAGATATACAGGCAAAATATTATAATAGAAGCATTTTTCATAAAAGGAGAACATTTTGTAAAAAGGTTATTCTAAGTTAATTTTTTGCGAAAATATTGTATTTAAATAAATTTTTTTTGTCATAATGTCCTTTAAAACAATTTTATACACGTATTCTAATCTAAGTGACCCTAAATATCATGAAAATTATCCATTTATGCGCTTCTTTAAAATCCCGATCCCGAACGTAGTCGGATACCTTAAGGTAATACCTTAAAATATTTGAAAATCGCAAGGTACACTGTGTTCTGTATCGAGTGGTATGGCAACAACAAGTGGTCAACTCTCACTGCAATGCATCATGAGAGTTTTTCTTCGGTATTTCAAGGTTTTCCAGCGCATCAGCAGTTACAAACAGAGCCAAAAAAACGCGGTATTCCATATCACCCGACTATTCCGTCATACCAACTCTCCTCTACTCAGCGCACTAATGGAACCATTCTATCAGTATGTGTCTGGAATTTATTTAAGACCTAGATCATAGCTGAAAATGGCTCCGTCTATTAGTCCATGAAAACTGTTAGTACTGAGAATGTTTGCAAAGAGACAACTGAAATGTTAATGAGAGAAAGAGAAAGGAAAACACACTAACACTAAATGGAACACGCAGAAGACATTAAATAATAAAAAGTGTTAGAAGAAAATGGCATTTGAGCGTAATCTTTCCCTTCATTCGTTTCGAAATTTGGCAACTTTCCACCAGAGAAATTTGCATTGAAATAACTAGCAGAGTACAAGCACAACTTCTCCGGAGAAAAATCTGGAGATGTATAAATTTTTATTTAAATCGCCTCAAAGTTTCGCTTCGAATGAGAAAACTAACATGGGGCGCGGTTATTCAATGGCCAAGTCACGGACGTGTCCAGAATCCAATGGTAAGCCTGAAAATAAAAGCTAATTGTTGCTTACTTTTAATTAAAGTTGCATTAGAGCTGCATAGTGAACTTGTGACGGCTCACGGGTCCTTTCTCTAACATAACCTCTGTGTTCTTTGACGGCCACGATTAACAGCAAATCTTTTCCAACCCAAATCCAAGAAGTGAAACGAAGGATAGATGCAAATAAGATAACCTTTAAAAGGACAGAAGTTTTAGTAAGCGCGATGGCAATTTAGAGAAAGTTCAGTTCAGAAAAGATAGAAGTGTAAATTGACGGCCTACCTAAGAATCACGAAAATCTCGCCTTTCATTCAAGGTACATACCATTGTACGCGAGCCTAGAGGAATATCTGAAGTGGATTGGACCATTGCTTAGAAATCAAGGTAGGAAGATTATATTCTGGATGCGAATATATTATTAAGATTGAGAGTAGGCGGATACAATATAATTATATAGATAAGTGATCCAATTGCGTGATCTGTGTTAACTACGACTACGTGTTTTGGTTTATTCTCACTTATTATAAGTTTGTTCGATATATAAGTAATTTAAGTTAAACTCTTAATAAAAGTAATATTAAGAATTCTAAAATGTCTCATCATTTCGAGAATCCCACACCTCTAACTTACGCTGAAACCCCACGATATGGTCGACAAAGATCGACCATATGACAAACTATGGGTGACTTTGTCATTTCGAAACCACAATCAAAGGAGGCCGCTACTGTATGTTAAATGTACGTGAGGTTTCAAAGCCACAAAGTTTTCCTGTTTATACTGTAAGGCCCGTATGGGCGTGCTTTTCTCACTTGGATGTTCAGGAATCGGGCTGGCCTACTCAAAGCCCAGACCTGAATCTTACAGGACATTAATTGGATAAATAAGAACATCAATTGCGCGTGAGTTAGACCATTACGACCACCAGACGATTATACGAAGACAAATCGACGTTTCTACACAAAGAAATATTATAATAGATTATTTACAATAGTGGAAAATGCACTCGTTGTAAAAAACAACAACTCAAGAACAGTTCCACTAGCAGGAACTCAGAAAGACAATGTCTCTCTTTCTTATCGCAGTCAACGCACAGACATATTTTGATCTCGATTGCTCTTTTCTGAATCTACACGACGACCTTTGTTTCAAGGGTCCTTTATATAACCTTATGGAAGTTTCTAAAGGAGTAGATCGAAGCCTTGTCGATGATTCCTTGGCGACATCGTATTTTCGTTCAATTTGCCATCAATGGCCATAAAATTGGCAATCTGATAAACCTGGTCACATATTCTGGGACTGCCATAATCTTATTTTTCAAGTTCACGCTGGGAGGCAAGCTCTTTGCTTGGAAATTTTTGCACAAGGAACACAAGTGCTACAAGAAAAATAGCATAAATGGCAGTGGCGTAACGTACACCCTCGCAACCCCCACATTGCTTGGAAGCCTAAAGCCTGACTGACGCCAAATATGTATTTGGGCTTGGGGCCCAAAACTTGATTTTGCATTGGGCCCTAATATTCTCCGTTACGCCGCTGATAAGTGGCGTGTTACATTATATAATTTACTTTGAAATATTATCATTTAATTATTTAAAATTAAACATAGATTTATGGGTATGTATACACTCTTTTTCTATTCAATTTTCTGGAAAAAGAAAAAAGAAGGGAGAGAAAAACCGTTAATCAAACAGAAAAATTTTTTTCTTTTGTCCGCGTATTTTCTTATATATAACAAATTTAGAAATTCAGTAAAATATGGTAAAATATAAATTTCAAAATTTAAAAACATACGTATTTTAGAAATTGATCAATTAAAGTTTAATTTTATTTAAATAACTTTAACGTGTCCGAGTATAAATTTTAATCTCTAATATAAAAAAAAAAAGAAATCAAGTTAGATTTTAAAATCACGAAAAACAACTGCTTATACAAATTCCTCCGAAATAAAGATTACTTCGTCTCCTCATAAAATTCAAAAACTCTGTTTAAGATAATCGGATAAAAAATAAACGAGATAAAATGCTCACGTTTTCTCGAGTAACGGAACTCCAGAGCCTCTATTCGAAGATTATAAAAAATCTTAAGAGATCCCACAGAAGTTTTTCTACCAAGGAGCAATTTAAAAATTATCGATTTCCTCTACACGCTTGTTATTACAGATGCGAGCAACAACAATAACAAAGATAGGCATCTTTAAGCGCTGTGATTAAGTGCTATTTGTGTATTATTTCAACTGGTAATAACCTCTTCTCGTGATATATGACCCATGTTCAAGAAATCGAAAAACCTAAGTCAGTAATAAAACAACTCTTTCCTCTATCATAATTTATAGATGTCAATGTAGAGTGCGTATTTTCCTTGGGAAAGACATTTTTTTTAAAAAGAAGTGTGACATTTTCAGAACTTAAGTTATTGTGCATGATGAAAATTATAGATAGTTAGGGTAAAAATAGTTTATTTATTCGAAAAATGTTGTGTATATTTAGCAGTAGATTAGTGTTAATGTTGTTTGAGTACAGAACACTCAACTGATTTCTATTTTTAAACACAAAGATTGCATGAATGAATTTTTGTCATTAGTTATTTGTCATCTAGAAGCTCTTGTTCGAGCCACAAATAAATAGTATCTGACTTCTTTTCGAATGTCTGATTTCACCAATTATGATACGTCACTATACGTATCAAACAAATAAGTATACGTTCTAACACAGTGATCAATTTTTCTTATCTATCAATTTATAATACTTAAACAAGCAATATAAAAAAAAAATTTAAGTCAAATCCTCAACAATGAAAAAAATTTATCCGTTTATTAAATTAAATTAATGAATTAATATTTGATAAAACTGTATTAACACATCAAGTGTCATCCACTATAAATTTTTAAAAAATATATTTGAACTTCAGAGGATAAATAAAAATTTTTTATTAACGATTGAAAATTTGAACAAGATTATATGTATATAGGGAGAGTGGGAACTAATAGTAGGAATTGTGAAAAAAAAGCGAATTATTCATCGCGAGATTTCCGGAACTATTTGACACATAGATTTGAAATTTGGCAGGCATGTTTCCTTTGTTGATAGGAAATACGCGCTAATGGTTCTTTCTGAAGAAATTGATTCACAAGGAATTTTGAGGACATTAGAGACAGAAATTCCCATTTTTTGAGCTATTAGACTCACAAACTTCAAATTTGGCTAACATGTTACTTTTGTTGAACAGGGTTACATTAAGAAATTGTTTGACCGAAATTAACTCCCAAGGGACCTTGCGAGTATGCTACAGATAAAAATTCCTCTTTTGTGAACTGTTAGATATGCACACTTGCAATTTGGCAAGTATGTTTCTTTTGTTGAGATGCACTGAGGGTTTTGCGGAAATAGAGGGGCATAAAAGAACAACGTACTACCATTTTAGAAATTCAAATTCGGATCTTTTTAAATCCAGAGAACAGGGCTATACGAATGCATTTCAATACAATCAAAATTTTAACACTAGGTCTTGTATATATCAATAATTTAAAAACAATATATAGCCATACAACATTACGATACCCCCAACTCAGTTTGGCTAATAATGACTAGTAATTCGTATGACATTAAAGTAAAATTCTTTGAAACTTTAAGCAACGTTTTATCATTCCTTCGATTTAATATAGTAATTTATATATTTCCCCAAGAATTCAAGAAAAATAACTCAAAAGGGGAATTAAATTATTAAGAATTTTACTACACATGTAATGTTGTCATGTGTGGTCACGGTAGCCTAGTGGTCTAGGTCACGAACTCGTGGTCAGCGTTATCAACTCATGGGCTCGAGTCCCAGTGCCACTGAAGTCCCATCGTGCAGAAGGTCCTATGTACATTAAATCTGCAGTGGCTGAAAGTCCTCACGTTGGTGTTGGGTGAAATTTTTGGAGAGAGATGTGCCATCTGAGGTATTGTCCTCGTCACTTGAATGTGGTTCAAAACGACGAGGTTTGCCGCCAATAACCTTCATGTGGTCAGTCACTGTGTATTAATGGCACACTTAAGGTAGCACAAGGGTTATTGGTGACGTGTCTCACCATTTTGAGCTGCGGTCAAGGGGGAGTGAGTGAGTAAATAATAACGTCGCACTGTTCAGCTACACGAGGGCATTTTGGCGACGGACCTTGTCATTTTGAGCCATGGTCAAGTGACGAAGACGACACCTGAGCTGGCACCCTCCTCTCCTAACTACCACACCACACCAACGGGAGGATGTTTGAGCTCTCGACAGATTTAACGTGCTTCGTTCCCCAACACGGCGGGTACTGGGCTCGAACTCATAACACGCCAGCCACGATCTGATACCTTGACCACTAGGTTACCGTTGCCCTCTACGGTCATGGAGGAGGATGACATCAGAGCCAACACTCCTCTCTTAACTTACGCACCCCTTAAACGTGAGAACTTTGAGCCATTCGACACTGTGGGCAGTGCCATCTGGACTCGAACCGACGGCTCAACAACATGGCCACAAGTTCGTAACCAAGACCACTCGGCCACCGTGCAACTTCAGAGCGACATTGATTAAAAAGTAAATCCTATTGAGGTTCCCACGTTTTTTTAAATTAAAATCTCGAGAACCTTTTCTTCGTCATCAAGAAAGCTTTCGCATTTTCAAGTTAAAACTTTACAACAGTTTAAACGTGCTGCTGTAATTACGATGAAAAATGTCTTGAATGATTCTATCTCGAATTAACAAAATTTTCTTCCTCAACGATGCCCCACCACTTCGAAGTAATTGCGCTTTAATAACACGTGCACATAATTCTCATTTTAAAAAAACAATAAAAAAGGAGAAATAAACGTCCCCGTGTAATTTTGCAGAGAGAGAGGACATAAAATATCACGCAAACCATTAGACAAAATAAACCGAGACGAGGCCCATTTAAAAAAAGAATCCCTTTCCCTCGCTTAATTTAGGGTTCGTAACACGCGATATGCACGGAGAAACGAGTTCGGAATAAGAAGAGCAATTTGATCGAAAAAAAATGGGCTTCCGAGTCAGCGCAAAGCGATTCGGAAAGAAAATTGAGTTAACGTTATTCTGAGGAATTTAAGAGTAGCGACGCTCGCCAGATGTTTATAATTCCGAAAAAAAAGCACGCTTCATATTTCTAGTGTAGGCTTTACTTGTGTGGATGCGTTTGATTTGAAACTACAGTAGAACGTCGTTTATATCCAAATCAATTGGGACAGTACAACGTTCGGATACGCGATTGTTCGGATAACTGAAAACCGAATGTGATTCACGCAGCATCTGAAACCGGACACTATACCAATATTCAAAATCATCACATGCGAGAAATGTCCTTGAAGAAAAGGCAAAATAGGTGCAAAATGTTGCAATTTTACCTTTATTGTGGAAAACAATCATTTATTTTTCGCTCTACCATTCTACACCGTTTTTTTTGCTGAAAGGTCTCTGATCCTCTTGAGCAGCAGTAGTTGAGTAGGACAGCACTCTGATTGTTGTTCGTACTACTCCATAGCTGTTTCTTACGCAGAAAACGAGTCAGCATTTGATGAGCCCTTGCTACTTTCGTTGTTGTTGTTGTCCTCGTCTTCATCCGTTTCATCGTAGACAGGGTCGGATTCTTCTTGCACGGAAATAACAATCTCGTCATCATTTAGCATTCGAAATCCACATTTTTTGCAGTTTTCTCCACTTTTCTTATGTCATAAATTGTTAACTTTCTAACATTTTAAAACTGTGCTAGAGACGCTCCACTTTCTCCCTTCGCGAGACGGTTCAATATTTCATGTTTTGTCTCTATGTTCAAGCCATAGCAGTTCACAACTCATCAAAAGAGCACATATACACCCCCTCGATAACAAACTGACCTCATATTTCAAGCAGATGCTTACAAAATCACACAACTGAAATTCCCCAAATATCCCTGACCTTGTGTTTTCCCGTCAGTTTTGGCCTCACGTGAGAGGCTGCGGTAGCTCAGTGGTCAAGATTTCGGATCATGGCAGACATGCCATGAGTTCGAGCCCTGTACCACTAAAGACCCGCCGTGTAGGGCAGCGATGTACGTTAAATCTTTCGAGAGCTGAAACGTTCTTCCGATGATGTGGTGTGGTAGTTAGGAGAAGGGGATGCAGCTCAAGTCACTTGACCATGGTTCAAAATTACGCGGTCCGTCGCCAAAAGCCTTCGTGTAGCTGAACAGTGCGACGTTAATATTCACTCACTTGGCCTCATGCGAAACAACTGTTGTGCATTGCACAATGTTCGAAAACTTATTCATATACAGTACATGTAGTTGACAAAAAAAACCCTGGTCCTCATATTCGACACTCTGGATAATAAACGTTCGGATAAACGACGTTCTACTGTACGATAGGTTCATAGTCAATGGATCTTGTCACTTTGTACGGCGGTTAAGTGATGAGAGTGAGTGAGTGAATATTAACGTCACACTGTTCAGCTACTCGAGAGTTTTTGGTGAGGGATATCGTCATTTTGAACCATGGTCAAGTGACGAGGGTGACACCTGAGCTGGCACTCCTCTCTCCTAATTACCACACCGCACCAACGGGAGGACGTTTGAGTCCCAGCAGATTTAACGTGCATCGCCCCCTACACGGCGGTACTAGGTTCGAGCTCATGACACGCCGGCCACGAGTGACCTTGACCACTAGGCTACTGCGGCCACATCAAGGGATGAGGATGATAATTCAGATGGCACCCCTTCTTCAATCTTTTACATTACGTCAAAAAGCGAGGACTTTGAATCTCGACAAATTTGATATAGTATATTAATCCTCCTATATGTTCAGTCTTTTATAGTAGCTTCACTGCTTGAATCTATGAATCTTCGGAACCAACGGCAGGCACAAGTTTACGACTATGACCCCTCGGCTACGGCTGGACATTAAATTAAAGTCCAATTAGAACAATATATTGCAGCGGCGACTCCTTCTTAGAGTCGCTAAACGACAAAGAACAGGAATAAAAGCCCTTAACTTCCAGCCCGAATAGGGATTTCTTTCGTCCCAGTCGTCTAAGGCATGAAAGGCGTAGCTGCGAACCGTTAGGTCGATGGTTCAAATAAACACCTCTACCAAGGTCAACAGCTTGTCGCCGAAACAGTAAGTTACTCGCATTCAAACTCGTAATTTAAAACGTATATCAAATGACGAAGGATGACATGTAATCTGACACATCATTCCCTGCACTTCCAAGGCAGTGGCTCTGGTAACTTTTTGGTTATGGTCAGGAGCTCGTGGCCGGAGAGTCATGAGTTCAAACCCTTATGTCATTGAAAATCTGCTGTGTAGAGAGGCTTATAAATTGTCGCGAATCACGTTGACGTGGTGAGGTAGTTTGGAGACGGGGTTTCTAGCTTCGGTGTCGTCTTCGTCCCTTGACCAAGGTTCACAATTACGAGGTTCGTCGGTGACCTGTTTTGTAATGCAACGAGTTGTTTTGTTTTACAATGTAAAGTGAATAATTACCCATTCACTCACTTACACGAAAGAAAAAAAATAACGGTTTTCATATTCGATTAGATTTAACATGAAACCATCTTATTATTTTTCCTAAATTTCAGCCCGGAGGCTGCATTAACTATCAGATAGAAATCTGGGGGCCAAATGCACTTAAGGAACCAATTATCACCATTGTGAAGCAAACTGAATTATTCTGCACCACGATTCTTTGATGAGAAAAAAGGTCGAAACTGTGGGACTACTAGAACGTCATTGACTATATGATCGTGATAACTCGGTGTCTAAGAACCACAAGATGACTTAAAGGTAATAATGCATGAGTAATTCCGTGAATTTAACAATTTCTCCACCGAGTAATAAATTATCATTTTTTTCCTCAGCATTCAAATTGATTAATGGAGCCCAATGTTTTAAAAATCAGGAGTCTGGTTTCTTGCGGAAAATAGTTGTTTTTTCACTTCATTTATAAAAAGGATAGTTTCTCGAAAAGTTTGAGAGAGCATTGTACGCATCTATTGTGAAACTTTCATTTTTCTTTTATTGCAATCACGGCGGAATATTTTATGAAGTTATTTTAAAATGAATCCCAAGGCAGTTCCTTTTTGCGTTGGGAAAGATTTTTAACAGGTCATCAACCTGAGACTCACAATTGAGAATCCCTGCGAATTTTCCCTTGCGTGGAGGACGAAGTCGAAAGGGAACCCTATTTGATTCTCATGGTTGAGAAGAAAGAAATACAGTCGAACCTCTATATAACGAATTTTTCTGTATAGCGAACTTTTACCTGGAACCTTGAACCTTTCACGATTTTCTTCTTAAAATAACCTCTCTATAGCGAAGTGTATTTTCTATAGAACGAAATTTTTCTTTTGTGATTCCATTTTTGTTCTCCCTTTTTTTTTTAAGTATTTCCGAAAAATTTTCGAGCTATTCTCTCCTTAACACATTTTACGGTGGTCATAAATCTTGAACTGATTTTATTAGATCCTAACTCTCCGAGAGCAATAGAGTTCTGGACGTTTCATCCTAGAAGTGCAACTTTTAATCCCTATTGCCCAGTCCACTAGAAACATCTTCGATATCCTCTTTCACCTTCAGTGGAGTTGTCCTGTGTCCTCGTGTTCTAATTGTAAAATAATGTATGCTTAATATTGCTTTAAATTATAAAATGTCCTTAAAACTGATTAATTTTAGTCAGTCTTAATATTGAAAACACAGTAAATTCTTCGATATATATTTTTTTTCTTGTTTTCCTTGCAGTTTTTCTTTCTTCCTTTCTTTTTTTGATGGGTAAGATATATAAAATAAACATATATTAAAATTTTAAAAAAGATCTGAATAATTACTTTTTTAGTATAGTGTTCATGAGTTTAAAAACTCTTTTATGTGGTTTATAAAGTATATTAAAAGATGAACCTCTATATAACGAATTTTCCATATAAAGAAATATTTTATGAGATTTAGCGACTTGGTTATATAGAGGTCCGACTGTATATCCCGCACACAAGCACAGTTAACAATTTAAGCTGAATGACTTATTCAAAACGGAAAAATAAATTGTTTAGTTTATGTAATAAAAGAGAACGGCGATTCATCTAGAAGGCGGATTTTAATGTCCCCCTATTGTCCAATTCACTACAAACATCTTCGATATCTTCTTTCAACCTTAGTGAAATTGTCCCCTTGTTCTAATTATAAAATATTGTATGTTTAATATGACTTGTATGCTTTAAATTATAGAATGTCCTTAAAATTCATTAATTTTAATATAGAATTATTTTCTTAATATTGAAAATACAGTAAATTCTTCGACATTCTTTTTTCTTGTTTTCCTTGCAGTTTTTCTTTCTTTCTTTCTTTTTTGATGTGTGTGGGTAAGGTGTATAAAATAAACATATATTAATTAAAAAAAAAGTGTGAATAATTATTTTTTTAATATATTATTAAAATTTAAAATTTGTTTTATGTGATTTATAAAGTATATTAAAAGCTGAACCTCTGTATAACGAACTTTTTTCGAGGATTTAGCGACTTCGTTATATATAGGTCCGGTTGTATTCATAAAAATTCTATAATGTTATTGTTACTACTACTAACAAAAAAAACGATTAAAAATTGAAAATAAATCACAAAATATGACTGGTTGTATATTAACGTCGCATTTAGGGTATTGGCGATAGAATTATTGCTAGGCATGAAAATTACATAAAATATATATTGCACACAGGCAGGTTTAACATTCAAAGATAGAAGTTAGTAATATTTATTCAAGCATGTCAAAATTTATCACAGAGTTTACACAGAAATATGTAGACGAATGAATGAGTGAATATTAACGTCGCACTATATTTAACAATTCGAGGGCTTTTGCAATGGACCTCGTAAATTTGAAACAGGGTCAAGTGACGAGGACGACACCTGAGCTGGCAACCCCTTCTCCTAACTTCCACACCAAACCAACGAGAGGATGTTTGAGCTCTCGACAGATTCAACGTGCATCGCTTCCCTGGCCGCGGTAGCCGTGTGGTCAAGGTATCGGATCGTGGCTGGCAGGTCACGAGTTCGAGCCCAGTACCACGGAAGACCCTCCGTGTAAAGAAGCGTCCTCCCGTTGGTTTGGTGTGGAAGTTAGGAGAGGGGTTGGCAGCTCAGGTGTCGTCCTCGTCACTTGACCATGGTTCAAAATGACGAGGTCTGTAGCCAAAAGCTCTCGTGTAGCTGAACAGTGCGAGGTTAATATTCACTCACTCAGTCACGCATCGCTTCCCTACAAGGCGGGTCTTCAGTGGTACTAGGCTCGAACTCATGACACTCTGGCCTCGAGTCTTTTACCTTGACCTCTAGGCTACCGGGGCCACAATATATGGGTGATAGACGGGTATTTTGGAACAGAGTCCGGTTAACAGTGAGGTTTTGGCACTGCTTGTAATTGCTAATGCGTGGGAAAACCTTGAAGAAAGACTCTCATGATACAGATGGGTGACAAAATAATACGAACACCGCGAAAATGGCATGGCCCATTTCAAAGACGCACAGCGCGCATGTCATTTTGCGTTGCAGTCCGAAGCCTAGCAGATTCGAAAGGTAATGTATCAGTCGCTCAACAGCTGCAATAGGTGTTGCACGCATCTATTGTAATTTCTGAAAAACGCAATAATGACGAACCTGTCAGAGTTCGAAAAAGGTATGATTGTTGGAATGAGGTGCGCTGGTTGCTCGGTGACGGAAACATCTAATTATTTGGGGCGTGCAAGAAGTACTGTATCTGCCGTTATGACAGCATACAAGAAGTACGGGAATGTGGCGTCTGGCAAGCACAACAGTGGACGGAAAAGAAAGCTTACCGAGAGGGATAAAAGAGTCTTAACCCGCATAGTGGCCCAAAGCGCAAGCAATCGCTATCCCAAATAACGTCTGAGGTGAATAGTCATCTTCGTAACCCTATTTCAGCAAGAACCGTCCAAAGGAACTGCATGCTTCAAACTTGTATGGAAGAGTTGCAATTCGTAAACCTTTGGTAACAGCACGTCATGCTTTACAGCGACGCCAGTGGTGTAGAACACACAGACAGTGGACCCACAACAGTGGCAACAAGTCATCTGGTCGGATGAATCAACGTTCTCCTATTCCAGCCACCTGACGAGTTTTTGGAGAACACCCAAAAACATTTGCCCCTGAATGCATCATGCCGACTGTGAAGCATGGAGGTGGGTCCCTTATGGTATGGGGGCGATATCTTCCCGGGTCTTGGGCATTGTTACCTGAGGGAAGGTTCAAGCTGCCCACTATGTGTATCCTGGGGATCAGGTGCATCCATTTGCCCAGACTTTTTTTTCCCCGGGAGAATCCCCTTTTTATCAAGACGACAACGCCCCTATCCACAGAGCTAAAATCGTGCAAGAATGGTTTGCAGACATGAGGGGACGTAGGTCATCTTTCTTGGCCCCTCAGTCACCTTTTTTAAATATTATTAATATTTGGGGATATTTGGAATCAAAACTTGCTCATTCCCCCACCATCTACGTTTCGGCATTAGAGACCGCTTTCCACGAAGAATGGTTCAATTCCATTAAAAGTTGCATGACCTCTATGCGCCACCCCACGTCGCATACAGTCTGTAATTCAGTAAAAGGGGGGGGTCCAACTCCCTATTAATAAAGCATTTCTCCACTTTCATAGGTGTTCGTATTATTTTGTCACCCATGTGTATATATATGTGCATTACAGTGACCACTTGTTGTTGCCATATCACACGCTACAGAACAAAGCGTGTTTTCTGACTTTTTCAAAAGTTATTGCAGTAAGTTTACAAACACACAGTTTAATCTCCTAGCACACATTTGACTTGAAAAGTTGACTTGACATTGAAGTTAAGCATATAATGTACACTAAAAAAATTTTAAAGTAGTATTTGGGTTTGCTTTCTTATCTGCCCAATGTTTTGTGTGCGTGTGCCCCTTAAATTTTAAAAGTTTTTTTTTTCTAACATGGGGTTTTGGGTTCTGGGGATCCCAGATATTCCATAATCCCCCGATAATTCTATTTTGGTAATCTTTGTAATGGGCTTCATGCCTTTAACTAAAAAATTAGAAAACAAAAAGTTTTTGAATGTTTTCTTCTGAAAGGGAAAAACTTTCCGATGATCACCGAGGGACAATTTGGATTTGATGCTTCTGATGTTTTCTATGGACTCACCTTCAGTGTACTTGATTGTGCTATTGTTAATAACTTCCGAACAGAAAGGACTTTCACATATTCTTAAAAATATATATATATGGCTTTTATAGATAATTAAGTTTTATGAAGTCTTAGTAAGTTTTCAAATGGCTTAAACCACCTGTTCCATATTATTCCAAAAATAATTAATTGCTTAGAAACCATTTGGCAGAAGACTCCCATTCAGCATGCATTCGACTAAAAGTAACATCTTACAATCCTAATATAAGTTATTTGTCATTAAAAATAACCGATTTCCAAAAAAAAGAAATCAAATTAATGTTATTTTTTAATTTGAATTATTTCACTAAGGGGGGTCCTGGAGGCCCGGCCCCCCGAAACCCCTTCTTTTTTTTTTCCGATTGGTTATATAATTTCTAAGTATATAATACTTTAAAATTTAATTAAATATTTGTTTTTAAATGATTAATTTTATTAATTAATGCTAATTATTTATTCAAAAATTAAGTTTTTACTGTGTTTTGTTCCTGAAAATCGACAAAATAAAAAATAGCATGATAAAAAAGAATTGAACTTTCCCCCCCCCCTTGAAAAATTCCTGTGTGCGTTTCTGTTTGAATTACACGTATAACTAAAATTTTTTTCAAATATAAAAGTTTTTTGTAATAAAAAGAGTTTTTTAGTTTTTATTTTTTAATTTTATTATTTTTCCCCCAAAAACAAGTCAAAAAAATTTTGCGACGTCTATACCTCATCAAACATTTCTTAAGAAAAAATGGTACGTTGATCCATAAAGGTTCGCCACCCTTGCTCTAGAATAACGAATGAATTCTGTATTTTATGAAGCAATAACCAACACACCCACACGAAAAGTTTCAACTGGTCGAAACGATTGGGTCATCGACCACTTTCGATCGAACAAATGTAATACAGTTAAAAATGAAGCGATATGTTTTATGCCAAATAAATGGTCGCCGAAAATTTATCGTGATTCATAGTTCGACAACGGCCCGGAATGACACCGAATCTCGATAAGCAGCGATCGTTATCTGCTCCCCCAACAGATGGCGCTGTTAATGACAAACTGGCTAACGAGTTCAGTAATTACACAAATGAGAAGAGCAGGGCCATCGAATGTAATTTTCTTAATGAATCTAAATAAAACAAAAAACAAAATATTCACTGTTGATGAATCGACAAGAATAATGCAACTTTGATGATCTAGTGCATTAAAAACTTTCAAGTCATAATTTCTATAGACAGTGTTTATTTTATCAATATTGATAGACATACTCAATTCTATTTATCAAAGTCATGCTAAGTTACAGTTCATGGGGCTCGATCGAAATGTATGTGCACTTATATAATATGTAACATTGTGTACGTTGTGATACTACATTGTTATACATAGAAATATAATTATTGAAAGATGCTGTTGGTTCAGTAACTCGATGTTTTCTTAAAGTTTGATTCAAAAATTAGAAAGTTTTTTTTTAAATTTCGTTTATCAAACATCATAGGGGTCGGGGTAGCCTAGCCGTCAAAGTAATGGACGCGTAGCCTTCGTATCATGAGTTAGAGCCAAGTACCCTGAATACCCGCATTGCAGAGGGGGCCGATCACTGGCGTAGCTAGTTCTGAGTGAGCCCTGAATCAAAATTCTTTGAGGGCTCTTTTTTAGATATAAGAGCCCTGTTAGTAGGACTGTAGTTACACATGTTGGGGCCCCGTATTATTGAGAAGGCAATAGCTACACCCCTGGAGCCGATGCACGTTAAGTATGTCGAAGCTCAAGCGTCCTCTCGTTGGTGTAGTGTGGAAGTTGGGAAAGGGTGTGCCAGCTTAGGTGTCGTCCTCGTCACTTGACCGTGGTTTAAAATTTCGAGGCCCGTCGCCAATAGCCCTCGAGTAGCTAAATAGTGCGACGTTATTCACTCATTCTTTCATCAAACATCACAGTAATTGTTAAACACACATACACACTAAAACAAAATAATATTCACTCATAAAACAGAAGCACAATTTACACAAACAACGTTTGATTGCTTTTGACGTTTCACTCAGAAGTGATATGAGGCTTATTGGTGACGGACCTCAACATTTTAAATGATAGTCAAGTGACGAGGACGAAACCTAAGCAGGCATTTGAATGTAACCATCCAGTTTACAAGGTTTTTATCCCATATAGTTTGTTATAAAGTTCACATTGAAAACTCGATGTACCATTTTTAACTTAAGTTTCATAAGGTTTTTTTCCTTTTTCTTTTTGATTTTTTAATTTAAGAAATTTTTCGGGTATGTATGCACAGATATGTACACTAATAGAAAACCTAATTAAATATTCTATATTTTGAAAAAATTCTGTCTAATCAAGTTTACGAAGTAATTGTGTTTAAAATTCCCTGCAACTAACCTACAAAGCTCTGCTATGTAAGCGACTTCCCCGAAGTCGCTTCCTCACCGTCCTGCCTACCTAAATATGTTGGAGGAAATCACACTAATCAACCACAAAGTAAACCACAAAAGGAAGCCCTAGGAGTGATATAAAGAAAGCAACAACCCTAAGTGAATAAGCGCAAGCAAACAGATTAATTTAACCTTAATCAATCCTAACCTATCAATTCCTGATCCACTAATTTAGTATAGTAGCAAAACTCCATTCTTAAGTCAAGTTGCGTAAATCCTACATCTCACAGTAACGCTGCACAACAGATGTTCCGCTCCTTCTGCTTTAAAATGACCAAACTCTAACTTTATATACTGCAACTAATTACCATATCAGGGTTTCTTCTTGAGAGGGATGGCTGCGAATTAAACGCGAATGCTTGCCCAAAGATTCCCCAAGAGGATTAGTAGGTAAAGGTCGCGTAAAGACACGTTACCGCTAGTTTATTTTATATATCAGTAAATATAGTTTTTACTTCTATATCGCGCGTACAACCAAACGAAACAGTTCTTTTATGAAGGTTGTCAGACGTCACAATGCAGGATGTTAATTTACTATGCCAAGTATATTTTATCTAATACATCTTGTCCTAGTCTAAAATAAATTTATCATCCAGAGAAAATGGAGCAAACTCAAATGGTTTAGAATTTATTATCCTGTTCTCGGGATAACTACGACAATAACATGTTATAGAAGCCGACGAACAGAAACTAAAGAGATATAAAACATGTATTAGAAAGAAAAACATAATAAACTAGACATTAAACCGCCCCCTTCCCTGAGTTTCTTCATTACATTCTACGATTACACAGTGGCGTAATGGAGAATATTAAGGCCCCCCTGCAAAGTCAGGTTTTAGGCCCCAAGCCGGATCTTACGTACTTGGCATCACTCAGGCTTCAGTGCCCCTAGAGCAACGATACTCAACCTGCGGCCCAGCGGGTTTTTTTTAAGTGGCCCGGTCAGGACCCATTGCTCTGAGAAATTCATTTATTTACCAAAATTTGGTAGGAAATTCTTTTGAAAATATCAAATATATCAATTTTGCTTTTTGTTGTCTATGTCGTATGGGTGCGAATTGTTTTTTTTTCTCCTGATTTGTGATAATAGACAACAGTGGAGTAGCGACCATTTTATAAGTGGAACTAATTTTTAACTATTTTTTATATCTTACAAGCGAAAAATATTCGAAAAAATAGATTGTTTCAAGACGATTGGGAAGTTGACTACTTTGGAGGGAAAAACAAGCATGGTTCAGAAATTGTTTGATTTGTCACGAGAGTGTATTTAAAAAATACCAATAAACAGGTATCAAACCATTCGTTCAATGACATTTTTCCTCGAAGATCTCTTTCAAGAGATGATGAATAATCCTTCTTGAATATTTTTTACAACATAAAAAAAAGTGTTTTGTCAGTGGTAATGCCACAGCGATAACAAAAAGGGATCCTATGACAATTTTTATATCATTGGTAATCATATGAAACCGCTTACTGATGCAGAAATTGAGATTCTTAAATGCTTCTAAATTAGAAAAATTCAGTGAAAAAAATAAAAAATAATAATTAAAAAAAGCAAAATAGGAGTTTTAATATTTTGATCAATTTCCACATTTTATATTTTTTTATATTATCCTGGCCTCCCCTCCATTAATCCTAAAATTGCGGCCCGCGTGAAATAACTAACATATGTGTGCAGCCCGGCGGAAAAAAAATGTTGAGTACCCCTGCCCTGGAGTCCAACTCCTCCCCCCCGGTGTGGAGTTGCAGGGGTGTACGTTTTATGCCACTGTGATTACAGTATATTAAGTTATATTCGTATCATTTTATAAGCTTTTAATGTATGAAAAGCATTACTATAAAATTTCGCCTGTTGATTTAAAAGGATAGGATTTGAATTTCTTTAAATGAAGTATATTTATCTTTTATGCTCCCGCAACCTTCCTTCAAGAGTTGATTTTCTCAAACCTCATTTATAGCGCATCTTTAATCACAAAAAAACATGCTTGCCAAATTAGAGATCGTAGGTCTATTAACTCAAAAACAGGAATTCTTTTTATCTGTAACTGTTTCACAACCATAGAAAATCCTCCCCTATGAATCGATTTCCTGAAAATCCGTTCTTAGCGGATCTCTACACAAGAAAAGAAACATTTTTTCCTAAATTTTAAGACTGCAAAGTGAGGTACAAAATGGAGAATGTTTGCCTTTAACGCCCCGTAAAGATTTTCATAAAACCTGTTTTTAGTAGACCTCTACTCAATAGGAGGAATATGTTTCCCAAATTTCAAGTTAGTAAATCTATTAGGTCGAAAATAGGAATTTCTTTTATAACACTTCCGTAACCCTCCTTGCGAGTCGTTTTCCGAAAAGCCTTTTCTTAGCAAATCTTTGTTCTAGAAAAGAAGCATGTTTTCCAAATTTCAAGTCTGTAGGTGCAATAGTTCAAAAACGGGAGATTTCGGTAAAATGCCATCGCAAAACCCATTTTTAGCGGATCTTTTTTCAGCAAAAGGAACATGCCTGTCAAGTTTCAAGTCCGTAGGTCTAATAAATCCGAAGATATCATCATGGCTGAGTGAGTCGCTTTTCTCCTTTAAAAAAGAGACAAAAACATCGAATCCACATCCATTACAACCGCAACGAATGTAATGAAAAACAAATTTCTTACAAAAACTTTTGGAATTAATTCCCAAAAGGACACACGGACAAGAAGAAAAGAACAGGCACTTTCAGAATTAAGGAATTTATAGTGATTGACTAGAAGTTTTATGAGAAATTAACTAATTTATTGTGAATGATGATGTTATTTATATAAGATTCTTATATCAAAGCTCTTTGGCAGCTTCCACTGGCCTAATGAAATGATAACCATTAATAAACGTCTAACGAAAAAAAAATGTAGTGATTAGCATTTTCAACGGACCCTAAAAGACAAATAGGATTAGTTCTCAGTTTGAATCTATGTAAGTATGAGACACAAGGGGGCTATACGGTTAGTTAAACATTGTGGAGCAAATCTTGAACATGGATTGGATCCAAAATAAATGTTTGTGTTCCTCATTAATGGGATGCCATTAGTCATTTTGATTACTTTAAGAATTCTTCGATAGTGGGTACGGAGATTACCTTCGGCCGATAAAACAGCAGTAGAACAGGAATTTTTTTTTTTTTTTCATTGTAATGGTTGATTTCAGAATTGCACTATAATTCACTTTAAAAATATTTTTTATCCTAAGGTTTCTGCCCAAAAGTTTAATGTAATGCTATAAAAACACAATCCATAAAATTTTATTGTTTATAAATGAGACTGAGAAGTATACACAAGAAAAAACTCATTTAGATAAGAAAATAGAATTTTTATTTAATCATAATGCGGATACGAAGAGTAAAACAAAGTGTTTTGATGAGAGAGAGAGAGAAATAAGCTACTGAGTATTCGTGAGAATTGGTATCGTCACAAGAATACCCAATCATTGAAGGACAAGAAGTGGAAAAATTGATGGGAAATCGGAGTAGAAAGCAGTTTTTCAAGGAGGTGTAAAACAAAAGCGGTAAATAAGCATGAAAATGTACGTATTAGAGAACAGAAGAACATAGTTTATGGGTATGTGGGTAAATGTAGCATTTATAAAACATCAGAGAAGCACGAGTGATTACTGGTGATGCACTTTTCTTAGAGCTATCATCAGTTGATGAGGACAACACGAGACTGCTGTTTCCATCTGTTCTAACTCTCACTACAATAAAATGACTAAAAACTCAGTTGCACAAATTAACATACAGCTGAATGATTTTTATCCATTTCGCCATTCCAAGCAATACATGGGTTATTGGCGATGGACCACGACATTTTGAACTATAGTCAGTTAAAGAAGACGATCAGCCAAACATCTATACCAGAGGTGGCCAACCAGTGGCACGAAAAAAATAAAAAAAATTAATAACTATTATTTACAACTTTATTGAAGGGGAGTTGTCTCAGACAAAACCCTTCAAAATTAGGATCAAAGTATGTTTGTCAGTGGCTGAACATACACCCCCGCATCGTGGGAGGGGCAGGGTTCTAGGGGTCCCAAAACCTGACTGCCTCCAAGTGCCTATTATTTATAAAATCCAACTTGGGGACCCAAAACCTGACTTTGCAGTGGGGCCCAAATGTTCTCCGTTACCCCACCAATGTTTGTGAATAATTTTTTTTTCTGTTATGACATACTTAAGTTAATATCACTCATAATTAGTTGATGTTCACTTATAATAACTAAATTTTGTTAGCATCTGTAAGAATTAATCCTAATATAGATGATTTGGTAAAAAAAAAGGTAATAATTTAAAAGTCACATTAAGTAAGTGTAAAAAAAGAGAGTTTAATAATTATTTTGAATTAAATGTTTCAAGTTACTGATTTTTTTTATACCAAACCTAATTGAATGAAATTGTAAAAAAATTTATTAACAATATATAAAAAATAAGTTTCCATTTTCGTCTTATTTATTATGTTATTTTTAAAATTCGTGTACATGGACTTGTTATTTGCGTGGATGTGCTATTTGCTTAAAAATTCCATAACAAGATTATAAGTAACATTTTTTTTTCATTTTTCCATATTTGTTTGTTGGAAAAGCTGTAAGTGACACGCAGAATTATTTTTTTTTATCAAATAGTGGTACTCTTCCCAAAAAGGTTGGCCAACTATGATCAACACAATATGCCAACGTGACTATTTTGAACCTCGACATTATTAGTGCATATTGGCTCCTGTAAGCGACATATTTTTGGTGGTATCAGGAATGCAACCCACAATTCCATTATTGCAATACTAGCCACTTCGTGACCAGGACCCGACCATGGTTAAGCAAAGAACCTCAGACCAAAACCCCCATTTGGATGACTGAACCCAAGTATTGGTACACAAAATAGACGGCTTTTGTTGAATCAGTTTTGGGTCCCAAAGTCTTGTGGGCTGAATCACGAGTGCGGGGGACTGGAGAATATTTCCCCCCCCTTTTAGTTCCATCCCCAAATTGGGGGAGGTGGAAATCGGTGGTGTTGCCATCTATCGTCCCTTCGGGGAATTTCGCCGACCTAATTCGTCAAGGCCAACGACAGGCGTACTTCTAGCCCCTTGCCACGATGAATTTCGTGGGCCTCAATTGACGTAGTCAGATCGAGAATTAGAAACATTAGAAACAACAACACAAATGGAAACGTTCATTAAACGAAACATTTATTCTTTGAGTGTGTGTTTCTATCCAGTATTTCGACCCAGTTGTGTTTTATCCAGTTGTGACATTTTGAATGAGATTGCTTGCATACAGAAAACTAGAGCGTAACGTACACCACCGCATCATGGTGGAGGGGGCAGAATTCTAGGAGGCCTAAATTTTATGGTTTTGCAATCCTTTGTAAGATTCAATAAAAAAATTTCAATATCTTTCTAGAAAACATTAATTACTAGACTAGTTTTCCTACATGAATTGTCAAACAATCTTTTTCACTCAGACTTTTCCGTAAAGTGACATCACAACCGTTGGCACGAAAACTAGTAACGCGTGAAGCTAAAAAGCAATGCTTTAATTCATGTTTAATTTTGCCATTTGTTTTTCGCCTATCAGGCTCAACCACATAAAGATCATTTAGTGTCATTTTCCTTTGATTAGCTTATGAAACATAACCAATAAGAGATAAAACAAAATTTGTTTCATCTCTTTTGATTAACTCCATACAGATGCAGAACAGAAGTGAAAGCCACATTTATATTAAATTAAAGGTACTTTAGAGCAGCCGATTAGATGCACCTTATATTTTTTCAAATCATTCTAAATCATTTTAAAAAACAACCAAATGCAACATTAAGCAAACGAAACAAATTAAGCTTTAAAGAAATATTTTACACAAGAGCTTTGTAGCATTGATTTATAAGAGATGACCATTAAAATAGGATTTTAAAGCAATTTCTCTAAAAACTGAAAAAAGAGCCTCTTGAGACAAAAGAAAACAACATAAGAAAAACGAACGTTTTTCAAAGCACTAATTAATGCCTTGAAAGCTGAAAAATCATCCTTCTCTTACAAGTGCACTGAGTAGAAATCCAGTAGAATGCGAACAATTTCGTTAAGGGACCAGACGGGAAAAAACAATCATAATAAAGATATATTAGACGTCTGGCGTAATTATAATGCGCGTTCTCTTTTCTTCCTAAGAGATTACTTGTAGTAAATTATTAAAGGCCACGTGGAATATGTTACAAAGCTAGACGAAACAGTTTTAACGCAGCATTTATCAAAAGCGTAAAGAAGAATACTGAAAATAAATATATTTAATTCCCTGTAAAAAGCCCAGTAAATTAAATGTTGAAGTAAGTGATTACTGCAAATATTTATAGTAGTTTATGCTTCGTCTTTTAAACAGTAACAGTACAAATTATTCAGTTAAAGAGGTAATTTACATCATGCCGAATTATACTAATATAACTCTAAACTGTTAACTATTAACTAATATTATTTAAATATACTTAAAATTAAAATAGAATGCAGAACTGACGATGCAGGAAAGAATTTGAGAGAAATTGTTTAAATAAATGAAACAATGAAATGGATAATAACTGAATTCCAAGAATAGCAAACAGTAATGAATCACATCTTGAATTACGATTTTAAACATTGAAAAGAGACAAAGTCTTCCACGCTGACCACTTGAACACAAAATACGACGTAAAAATTTCTCAATGAAATAAAAAGACTGATTTGAAGAAGTTTAAAATTGCAAAGAATATCCATTTATGCTATATATATAGTAATGTAAAATAAAAGTGAAGAAGTACTAGAGAGAGAGAGAGAACCTACAGCTGCTAAAGCAGGAAGAATGGAATTCACAAACACAAAGAGATACAAAGTCTTTGGACTAAACTGAGACCTATTATGATTTCAAAGTGCAATTAGGCCAGCTAAGGTTAGCAATGCTTTTGGATCAACTTCCCCACAGCGAAAGTTTCGACATAGTAGGAAAAAAAAACCCATGTTGAAAAGTTAAGCCTAATACAACACATAGAAGAAAAGCCTGATAATATATTAAAATGAAGCTAAGAAAAGGAAAAATGAATGTCTCAAGGAGGAATAATAATAATAAAAATTTATATGAAAAACAAACAAAACTTACGTGTAAAATAATTACTGGAAATCGAAAATTCAACCTTCCACAATAAGCTCCCGACGCGAAATGACGTAAAAGATTGAAACGACTATTCGAGAAGGAAAAAACCGTGGCAGTATATATATATATATAATCAAAACAGTCTGATAGGCGTTATATTCTCTAAACGTGTTGATAAAGAAACGTGGCTAAAAAAAGTGATTTGCGAACCTCGTGTCAACAACTATCGGGCCACCTCCGCTTGAGACTGACCAACTTCAAGCCTGGCCTAAAATTATCAAGAATCATCTAAATCACGCGGTTTTAACCTGATGTGCGCGGAACCTCGGGGTGTCCCCAGCGCTTTTCTAAGGGTCCACGAAGGTTTCTGATTTAATGTTAAGACTTCCTCTTTTATTGACCGCGAAAGGCCTAGTGGAAAAAGTGAAAGATGTGCCATCCTAGACTTAATCACTAAATTGTGGCCCCATACAAAAATTCTACAAGAACAACAACAACAAAAAAGTGTTAAATCTGTGTAAGTAGCAGAGATAGTATTGGGTCTTTAAATGATTCGACCATTGAGTGGGAATCAGGGAGGGGTTTTCAAAACCTTCGGGGGCCACGATGCTGATATAAAGGGGAGGGGGCGTGGCTATGAAAGTTCAAGAACCACTGATGTAAACGATCATTAGAAGTCATTTTCACTGCAAATTGCCTATATATAGCTTGCTTGCTTGCTTTAATGCAATATTCACAAAACTGGAGGCAGAAATTTCCAGATGCTTAAACGGTTTAATCCAGAATTTCTGCAAAACCTAACTCTGAATAACTTCTTTTTCTGAACCGAACGCTTGTATTGTACTACCCATTCTTCAAAATATATAAAGCACAAATTATATCAGTTTTACCGGTGGGAATTCAGAATTATGTCGAAAAACATGTTTGTGACCTTAATTTTGTACATGAGTGTACATTCATGTGTATGGTGAAGCAAAATCCTACAATAAAAGTGGAATTTGGGACACTAAAACATTTACTACGATATCCTCATCACATTTGAGTGCGGCTATCTACTAAAGACAATTCAAACTTCAAAAAATTCTAGTGTTGAGGCTAAATACAACTATCGATATTTTAAAAATACTTAAAGTTGATGTGTGTGTGTGCGGAGTACATTTTTATTTCATAAGAATATGTAGGATAATTTTAATGCATATACAAAAAGAGTGAAACACGAAAGCGTAATGTTTTTTCTCTCGTCAAGTCATTACTCATTTCATTGGATCTTTTTTTCATGTCGAAAACTGATGTAGAGATTTATTTTACACAAAAGTTCAGCCAAATAAAACCGCAGGGTCCATTTCTTAAAAAGACAGATGAATAGAAGGAGTAACTTTTCGGAGATTTCAACACAAAAAGAAAAGATGGCGAGTTGAATGGATTCAGATAAAAAGAGAGTGATCCATTTGAGCGCGGAGATGCCACATTCTCCTGTTTTAATCTTTTTAAACTTTTCGGACAGGATGTCCAAAGGGAATCTTTTCAGGCGAGTTAAAAAGACTCTTCGTTACCTAAATGCATCGGTCAATATTTGTAATAGGATCGAGTTTCTAGGTCTTTATGGATGGGAAAGTGGTTTTCTCTTTTTTAGGATCAATATAATTCTTCCCAGTTCTCCACACACACAAATGGTCTGCTTCTATCAAAGTGATGTAAAAAGATCAACATGGTTCGAGATGTGAATTGTTCAGTCACTATTTAAAAGTTCAGCTTTACTTTTTTCAGTGGATTAAATGAATTTTCTGTTAAAAGGGACGTATGTTGCGTGCAGGAACGTCTTAAGACTGTTTGAGGCCCTGGGCCCCTACGTAAAAGTAGGCCCTACTTGAGATCTTTAAAAGTAGACAGTATATATATAGTATACATTGTTAAATATTCGTTCAAATGGTCATTTGAAACAAATAAAGGGGCACGACTCACGATCTCAAAAGCCTAGGCACAAATCGGCTCGACCGATGGCCGCAATTCGACCCAATGAATTGAATGATTGTTAAGGGTATTAGGCCTAGGTCTAGGTCTAGACATGGACAACGGTTATCACATAATAATTCAGTTTCGCCAGTTGACATGCTGTTTGAAACTCTCTGGTTTTCGGAGAATATAAGCGGGAATAATATTTGACTACATTAAAATGATCCGGATCATGATCTTAGTGAGACAAGAGTCGAGAAAGAAACGAGGCCCTCAACGAGGGATTGGCCCATGCCTAAAGACGTTCCTGGTTGCGAGTATAAATCCAAGTACGGATTGAGTATCTATTAGCATTTCACACTTTGAGGTCGCTCAAAGTCTAATAGCAACTCACCTCGTCATGAAGCTTCCTGAAGAGCTGTGAAGCTCGTCTGAGCTTCCACATCATGCTAATCTAAATATTGAGATCATTGATAGATTTAACCGTGCATCACACACACACACAGCCCCATACAGGCTGAGTTTTAATGGCAAGAGAGCTCGAACCCACGACACAAATGATGCCGGCCACTAGCTCGTGACCTGGACCATTCAGCATCTTCGCGCGCGGACGCAACCAAGAATATAGCTTATAAAAAGACACTATAAATGACAAAAACTTCAATCAAAACGTTTTTATTTAAGGTATCCGACTACTTTCGGAACCGTGATTTTGTAAAAGCGTATAAATGGATAATATTTAGTGTCAGATTAGAAAATGTATATAAAATTGGTCTAAGAATAGTATTACAATAAAAATTATTTAAGTAAAATATTTTGACAAAAAATGAACATAGAATGACCCATTTTCAAAATATTCTCCTTTTGTGAAAAATGCTTCTATTATCATAATATTTGGCCTGTATATAACTCAGACCTCTCTACAGAGGCTCAACTAGAATTTTTGAAATATATAACTTAGAAGTGGGTTAATCCATGTTTTACGAAAACATAGGGGAGACATTTTAAGAAAAAAACGAAGATAATTATTTCAAAGGGTGGTAACTCTGAAAATAATGTGAATTTTTCAAAAATCATAATTGAGCCTCTGTACAGAGGTCTGAGCTATATACAGGCAAAATATTATTATAATAGAAGCATTTTTCACAAAAGGAGAACATTTTGAAAACAGATTATTCTGAGTTAATTTTTTGCCGAAGTATTGTATTCAAATAATTTTTTTTGTCAAAATGCCCTTAAAACATTTGTATACATGTATTCTAATCTAAGTGACACTAAATATCATGAAAATTACCCATTTATGCGCTTTTTTAAAATCACGGTTCTGAACGTAGTTGGATACCTTAAAAATAAAAAAGCTCACAACAAATTATTTAGCAGTCAGTTTTATTTTTTACACGATTGCCACTATTCCTCATTAATAAGTCTGGGAACTAAATTTTATATATTATTACAGTTACACTTTTTGTGGGATATAGAGCAACTAAGGCTGTTGTCTCTATTCTGAGTGAGTATTTATTAACGTCGTACTATAAAGAAACGCGAGGACGTTTCCTGTTATTCTGTACCATAGTCAAGTGACGAGGACGACACTTGAGCTTGCAGCCCCTCAGTGAATTAACATACCATGTCTACGGGATTATTTTGAGCCTTAATTGATTTAACGTGCATAAGCTCTTCTACACTTCGGGTCTTAAGTGGGATAAGGGCTCGAACTCGTGACACGCCAGCCACGAGTGTATGCATAAACAGTTAGAGATCCAGTGCATATCATGTGGCAACATCTTTTTCCTAGAATCAATACTAGCAAAATACAAGAACACAAAGGTACTTAATAATTTGTCGGAGAAGGAATTTCTTTTTAGCCCATTTGTGTCTAGAGGGCAGGTAGGATAATTCACACCATATGCCGTCAAATCAAACGCTCTCTTCAAGGTCCCCAACAGATATCTTCCTTACGTTTTTTATATTCTAACATTACAATACCAGTTATTCCACTCATATATTCATGCAATTTTCACTAAGTGGGCCTAAATTGTTTTCTTAATTTACCAGAAATCACGGGAGTTTCCCCCAAGAACATCGATATGGGCCCAGAAAAGTCATGGCTCTCTTTCGTTACATTTTATTCAATCAAAAGCAATTTATTCTTAATAATTTCTCAGGTACTTCCATAACAAAATCAGAAAATACACGAAAAACCCAGCTTTTCAAAAAAGAAAACCAAAACATTAGAAAAGGGGTTGTATCGATGATCCCATAACTGCTATAGAAAACCATCTGTAGCGGTATCTTCTTAAGCCAGTAACAGCCTACAAACAGGGGTGATCACTTTTGTCTAGTGGTCATGTTACCCGGGCTTCGGATCCATAGGTCACGCGTTCTGTTCTCCGGATATGCGCCTCTCTTCACACATCTAAATTGCTAAAACCAAATGGTAAACTGGAATACTCTTATATGTAAATAGGTAGTAAAAAAGTGTCTCAATCAATAATTATAAAAAAATTAAGAAATGGGGTCTTCCTTACCCTTCCGGGGAGTCGTAATGTTTGGAGCGTCCGTGCTTCAGCTTGAATTTCCTCAAAGTGGAGATAACGGTGTGGATTTTCTTGCCGGAACGGAACCCCAGGATTTTGCGGTAGGGAGACGGGGGTTGGGGTGAGGGAGGCAGTGAGGGAGGGTCCTCGTCGCCGTCCTCGGACCTTCGGCTTAGGTCCGTCTGGCTCTTGGCCTTGGGACGGAGGAACTTCTTGCGCCTGCGCACTCCGTCATCCGGCGGACTGCGGTCCGAGTCGCCTGTCATAAAGAGAAAAGCATTTATAAGACACAAATATGCATAAAAAACTGAACAGTAAATTTAATTTGGTTCCGAAAAAAAAAATTACTTTCTTAAAAGTGTAAAATTAGCAATTTTTTGGGGGGGAGGGGGCATAGAAATTTTTTATATATATTTTTGATTTTTTTTAAAAAACTGAGAAATTCCTGATTAAAAATCATAAAATTATCTCATTTAAAAACTTACTTTTTAAGGGATTCTAATAAATGTCATTTTTAGAATTAAAATCTTTTAAAATAGATATATATCGAAAGTTTTTTTACTCTTATGGCAGCGATTTTTACTAATGCATTAAACCTTAACCTAAAATTTGTAATATATAGAGTATTTGTTAAGATTTTGTAAATAGAAATGGCAACTCTTTGGAATTTCCACAAAAAGTTCTCACTTCTGCTCACTTTTAGATTTTTATAAAACTAAGTAAAATAAAATTTGAAAATTCCGATTCTAAACAAGCAAAAACAAAATAATATTAGATTCGGAAAAAAAAAACATTTTTGTGAAAAAGAATATTTTAAAAAATAATGATATAGTAAAAAATTCGATATTTTGCTTGATTTTCTAGTTATAAAGGTAGCAGAACGCAAAAAAAATTATTTAAGAAATATTCAATTCCAACCACTAAATTGTAATAGGATATTATTAAATATTTGTAAATATATTAAGACCTTATAAATATTCTTAATACACCAAATGAATATTGATGACATTGATACTGAATCCTAAATCCAGACAAGAAAGCGAAAATAAGAAAAAAATATTGGGAGATCTTCAGAAAACGTACATATCGACGCACGTATTCATAAATTAAAAAAAAATGTAAATAAAATTTAAGACTCCTGTTTCTTTACTTCGCTACAAGTGGAAACTATAAACTTCGAATAACATCAAAATTTAATCGAACATGAGATCAAATCTGAATCAAAACATCAACCGTCAATTAAATTAACTGAAATGTGAGAAACTTATTGAGAAAACATTGTACAAGTACTTATATGGTATATTACAGTGGTACCCAACCCCCGGACCAAAAGGTACCGACCGCAGAAGGAACATTAAATTATTTCCGTTTTATTTACTGCGGTGAATTTCTCTCGGGTTTGTGTAACTTTTTATGGAAATCTCTTTATATTCCATGTTAAATAACTTCCTATTCATTTTTTAGTGCGTAACGGTATTTTATTCTTCAAGTATATTTAAATACAACTAAATTAAAATTTATTAAATCAAAACAATCTAAAATATAAAAATCAACGTTCCACTCTCAGCGGACCACGGTAAAATTATCAAACGTTGATCGGTCCACGATGATAAAAAGGTTGAGGATCATTGATGTGTTGGACACGAAGTAGTTAAGCATATTTGTACATATATTGTGTGTTATATACTAATATGGTGAGTGTTTATTAACGTCACACAACACAAAAAGGCAACACAGAGGCTATTGGCGACGAACCTCGTAATTTTGAACTATGATCAAGTGAAGAGAACGACACCTGAGCTGGGACCCACTCACTGAACTTCCACATTATTCCAAGGGAAGACTTTGAACCTCGACATATTTAATGTGCATCAGCTCCTCTGTACTGGTTGGTCCTCCGAGTCACTGAACTCGAGCTCATGACACGAGGGCAACGAGTTCTGACCTTAACCACTAGCGGCTGTAGAACATAAAGATTTTTGAGTGTTTTCTTTTTATGTAAGATTAGTGAAGAAGATCTCTCTCTCGACAAACTCAGACGTATTAGCGAATGTGTGAGAACACCTATTTTTTTTAATAACGTCACTTTTTGATGTTTCAAAGGGAGGGGGGCTCTTGGTGACAGATGTCATCATTTTTAACCCAATCCCAAATTTCCGCACACTGGCGTAGATAGTTCTGAGTGGACCCTGTATCAAAAATTTCTTGGGGATCCTTTTTGACCCTCGTTAATAATTTACGATTTTTTGCTTACACTTGTTGGGGCATCTGTAGCTTAGGGGCCCTGTATCATTGATACGACGGTAGCTAAGCCCTTACTTCCGCACCCCACTACTCAAACCCATGACTTAACAGAATTACACTGGCCACGAGGTCGCAATCATGACTATTCGGTTGCCACTGCCGTTCGAGAAAAACATAAAGGTTTGTACCCCATATATATCTTTTTCAATTTGCCTTAAGCTGTCATTCCATTTAGTTGAATCATTGCAATGCCGGTAAGTATTGCCTTAACGGTTTACAAATTTCTCAATTGTAACACAATTAACTACATCTCCAAGAGGGAAAATCAAAGAAAGACGAAAAAGATAATTTCGCGAAACATTTTTCCAACTATCGCTGGTGCGCCTCGTGTAACACAACAAGAAACCAATTAAAGTTGTATTGCAATCAATCCGAAAGAACGTGAAACAACATCGCTGCCTGAATCCCCCTTCATCCATCAAGGCGGAAGGCACCCGAATTAAACAGTAATTTCCTGATGCACAATCAACCTGTGGCAGCGCGAGCTAAGCACTAATACTCAGGAGGAACACGATTTCCAATTACTTGCGAACATTCTTCCGTTTCCTGGAACAATGCCCAAGCCTCCCTTAATGAGTGGCATTCCGACGATGACGGTTCAATCGAGGAATTCCCGAAAAGCCCTTTCCCGAGACGACCCGCGACAGATCAATGCTTAACTGTCTCTTTAACTCCTTGATGAGTGCATTATTTCACTGGGTTCCCTGGTGAATGGTGGCTGATAATGAACGGATTAAAACAGGAAACCTTGTCTTCTAACAACTAATTTTTTCTGTGTTAAGGGCTAACTAGATCAATTTCCAATGAAGTATCGGAAGACCCTTGTGACGTTCGGGAAATTTAATGGGTATCGGAGATTAAAAATTAAATAACTGATCGATTGATTTATACATCCACAGCTATTAAACACAATATTTACATTTAAATAAAATTATTCACACTATTGATTAATTGAATACTGTAAAATAGGTCCTGTGTGAAAGAGGAGGTAAATACAACCGTTCTTCTCAGTGTTTGAAAATGGATTTCTCTCCACTGTTTTGTATAGAGGGGTGGTTCTTCTCTTATACCTTGAATTTCAGTCGGATTTTCCTCCTCGCGTGCGGAGTGGTATTTCCTATGGCCATCGGTTGTCGAGGCGATGTCAGATGAAAGACCTTGCAATATTTCTGGGGTGCACGTGCGCATATGAACGGTGTTATATTGTTCACATAAATAAGCCTATTTTGCAACTGTGTGGAGCGAATACGTCATGCTTTTGAGGGAAGCGTCTAAGGAAATTAAAAAGGGTTAATAATATTCCAAGGGTCTGTTGTGGATCGATGACATTTTTTTTGTTTTTAAAGTTTCATTTTATTCTTAAGGATTTTAAGTATTAGATAATAAAATCCATTTTTATAATATCTATAGATAATATAGATTTGTCTAAGTAGGTATGATTTATTGCCGAGACGGGCTGAACGAAGTTTTATATTTAAGTTTCGGTCCAAAACGGATTTAGTTTTACTTTAAATCGAAATGATATTCGATTGCTTGAATATTTCAAGCAGCTTTTTCAGTTGGGATTAATACGGGTGGTTTTGGGAAATTCCCTGACCACTTGACACAATTAAAAGAAAGTACTTTGGTGACAAGCAGTTGAACTTGGCAAGAGTATTTATTTGATCTACATACTTGGCGGTCAGTGGTTATGTCGTGCAAAATGGGACCCTTCTTAAGGCCAATCGTTAAGCGATTTTATTCCTGTCTTTTGTTAGTAGTGAGGTCACTGCATACCCCCTTCCTAGAGAAGAAAATCGGGTTTTTTTGTTAACTTTGTGAGAGATACATAGTGCAAGTTGCTTTTCAGCCATTACTGCAATTAATATAATTTCCAATTGGTTTTCAGTGTTGTTGGAACGTTTTTCAGCAAAAGGGGAACCTTTAATGGTGGGTCAGGTTGACACGTCCCGGAATGCTTTTGGGAAATTTTTTTAAAAACATAATTTTTTGGGAATTCAGACTTTCCATGGAAATAACAACCAGAAAGATTGGGCAGTGTTGCCATCTAGAGTTCAATTCCCCTGTCTGTAATTTTTGTTTAGGTGACGGGGGGGGGATGAATTATTTGCCCAGGTTGGGTTTGGGGGGAGAGGGGTGATTTAAGTGCCACCTTTGACCCAACGTAGGGTTTCACAACAAAGGGGGAAAGTTTAAATGTTCTCCCCTGAATTAACCCGTTTGGAACCCACTTGAAAAACAACAGAGCAGACATTAAATTAGCGTTACGAGAATAATTGATTGAATTGAAGAATTTGGAAGAGAAAAAATCGATTTTTTAACAAGTGGTTATGCCTGATTTTGGAATTGTAAAGATATTTTCAAAAAATATGCCAAATTAATCCATAGTATCAAGCTATTATTTTTAGCTTTCTTATTCGTTGTAATAAGATTTAGTCACGTAAGCAAAATTCAATAAGAAAAACTAGAAACCGATTGAATATTACAGAATTCGGTGTCTTACGATTATTATTAGCTCTCTCTCTTATTTTATACCTGATATAAAAAGAATTATAGAAAAGTATTAAACACCACTAGCACATTAACTGAAATCGAACTATTGTGTAATTATAAACAGTGTTTATGTAATCTTTTTTATATTTACAAAATTTAAAACACATAAATCTAATAAAACACTTTTTTTTGTTTTTATGTTCCGTTATGTTCTGCTGAACTCTGACGATACGAACTTAGTTCAGGTTCGCATCGTCAGAGCTCAGGTACCTCCCTCTAGGGAGGAAACTGGGCGTCAAAATTACCTGGGCGCGCGGCGATTAGTATCCGCCTTATATAGAGTGCCGCACTAAAAAGAGATACTATCTTCCAGGGAATGAACTAGTAGGTCCGCTATGGTAAAACACCAATCCGCAGTCCATTAGAAATAAAAAAAATGTTCGTTTTAATTAAATAGTTATCTTTCACAGTTGTTTTTTTTTAGCAATTATTAGTATTATGATTATAGTGCATGTTATGGCACTATATATATATATATATATTCTCTATAATGTTATACAATATAGAGAAAAATTTAGGGGTCTTTGCAGAAAAATAGTCTTTTAAAAGGGGTTAACATTGGAAAAGCTTAGGAACCCCTGATCTAGACGAACACAAGGTGGGATTTAGCTATATGAACTTAAATGTGTAAGTGTCCGGGGAAATTTTTCCAAAAAACATAATTATAGCTCGAATTAAAGTAAAAGTTGAATAATTTCACCCGACTTACCATTTAATAAAATAAATGATTTTTATGAACTTAATTGAATAAAAATCCGAATGCCAACGAATATTATATGCACTTTAAAAGTACAGGAACGTTAAAACTATTTTCTCAAAACCAACTGAAAAATTTATAACGTAGTACCATCGTGACCTTTTCTCCTCCATTTTGTCCCGCTTCTATCTATTGAAAAAATAAAATTACTTAAAAATATATTTCTCAAAATCATCCTAAAACTCGAGAGAGAGAGGTGGAGGAAAAAAATTCAAACCCATCATCACCTTTCCCCAATTCGCCCCCTTCCTTTTTTTCTGTCCCGGGTTCCTTTTTATTTTTACTAATTGAGTCACGTTCGTGCGCCAAAAAAGACGCTTTTTGGGGGGGAAAAAGGGTTTTCGCGTAATGGGATTGGAAGGCAATAAGTGCATTAAAAAAACGGGAGTGATTAGGTATGTCCAATAAACAAGAAGAAATCAATTTGTGGTGGGGAGAAAAAACCCCACCGATAATTGTTCTTAAAAAAAAAAAGGAAAACCCCTTTCACCGAGAAGCAAAAGAGGTCGGCTCTAAATTACCTTAAGTGTTTTCTTAAGTTTCTTGCGAGTAATACCCGTGTAATGTACAGGAAACTAGATTCAGGAAAATTGAATAATGAGTCAGAATTTTCTGCAACAATCTAATGGTGTCGGCAGTGGAATTTATAGCGCGCGGGAAATTTTTTTACCAAAAGGATCTCATAAAACTCACAATTTTAAAGATTTAAAATGTATTTTTTTATATGAATGCAAATTTCCTTAAATTTAAGTTCATTTTTCACAGTAAAGATTGAAAATTCGGGTGCAAACATCAGTGAAAAGAGATAAGCAGAAAATATACCAACTATTTGAGATCCTCATGCGCCCCGTTAGCCAAATGGTTAGGTATCGGGCCGTGGTTGCCTTGTCACGAGTTCGGCCCCGTACCACTAAAGACCCCGTGGGGCAGCGGCCCTTATTTAGAGCGAAACGTCCCTCGGGGTGGGAGTTAGGAGGAAGGTGCCCGCTGGGTGTGTCCACGTCATGACCATGGTTAAAATTTCGGGGCCCCCGCCAAAAGCCCCGTGTAGCTGAACAGTGCATTTAATAAAAAAAAACAAACCCATAACTTTTGGGTTATCCCAGAGCTAGGATATTTGATCCGCATTTTTTATTAAATTATTTATGTTTTTATACATGAAAAATATTAAAACAATAATCCATTTCGTCTTAAATTTTTACTCCAATAAATGTTTGTAATGGGTCCGAATCTAATATAACGATATATATTTTTTTATTTGCTACCCGTGGAATTATAATTTTTTCCTACCATTTGGGTTCATTTTTGAAATGAGCAAAGGGGCACGTTACAATTTACAGAGGTAAATTATCTTATTAAAGAATTCACAATAGATTATATTCAAACACACATATGTCTGATTACAGTAGTTTGAGCACAATAAATAGTTTTTATCAGGGAGAGACGTTTTTGGGGTTCACCCCATCCATTATAATTCTCTAACTGAGTCTCTTTTGAGTTAATTTATCATTGACTCATAAGAATTTTTCTCGCGTTTTTTTATATTTTTATCCGCTAATAAAAAAATTGCCAAAATCAATAAGGTTTTTTTGAATGATAACTGTGTACAATTTAGGTTTTATTGTAGCAGATGATTTAAAGTGGCGAATCACCAGGCCGAGATTCATATCGTTCCATCTCCAGACGTGCAAAGATGTCTTATGGGTCATCTGCATAAGGAATGAAAAACATCATATTCCTTGCTATTTTAAATCATTTCATTCATGGAGAGTATTATGTTTCATATTGTATCTCGCAGTAAAAATGATACGAATCTTTAAATTTAAAAGCAATGCTGAATTTGGAAGTGACCTCAATAGAATTTTCATTCAGATTCTGATTATGCCATTGTCCGGTTATGGGCCGGACATCCGGAAACGGGACCCCACGAGACGAAAAGGGATCAATAGGAAATCTGTAGTGACACGCATCATCAGGAGATCGATCTACCAGCAGCGCTCTGATTATCTCACAGTCGGCTTTTCATTTTTTATTGATATGAGAACAGGATTCTCTTTCTTCACGCTTTCATGATCATGATTAGAAATGCATTGAAATCGCACTGAAAACGATCTTGTGACGAAAAATTTAGTACGGGGGAAAACAGAAAATAACATTGTTTTTTAATCTGGGAATATATATTTTGAGATATTTTTTTTTTTATTTATTTTTTCCCTGTTGTATTTAAAAAAACCAACATAGAAAATATTCTAGCGACTTTATAAATGTATGGTTAAAAAAAGTAATATAAAAGAAAATTAAAGTCATTCAATTCCTACTTAGGTCAACAAAAAAACTTCTTTTATATATATATATATATATATATATATATATATATATATATATATATATAGTTCTTTTTTTCCCAAAAATTAAAATTTAAATTTTAAAAATTTTTAATATGACAGAATCACACTAAAGGGGAAAAAAGGCGTTTTTCCCTTTGGGCATTTTTCCATTTTTTTCATGCATGGCGTTGGACTATTTTTTGTTTTGTTACCATTTATATATTTCATTCATAAATCATAAAAATTGGGCCACCCTAGGTAGGACCCCCTTTGGAGTAGAAGCTCAATGCGCTATCCTTTTTAAAAAACGGGAACAACGAGGTTTTTCCCTTTTTTTTATCATGGTTTTGGGACTATCATTTTTGCTTGTTACTTTTTTTATTCATTAATTAAATTTAACTAATAAATTAATATTTAAAAAAAACTGAAAAAAATTTAATGTCATCCGCTACAAGTTTTAAAATAAATTTGAATTTTGAATGGATGAATAAAAAAGTTTTTTTATTAACGACGGGGTTTAATAAGATTATATATATATATATATATATATATATATAATAGGGAGAGAGTGAACTAATGCATTATTATACTAATGCATTCTATTAATGCAGTTATTGGCTCTATGTGCTATCTCCCTAGTATTTACAATTAAATTTTTAAGTAAATACAGCTGGTACTAAAATTTTCGAAGATAAGCAATGTATATAAATTTGAATTCATTTTAAAATAAATTCAAAACTATAATCTTTGGGGAAAGACTTTAACAAAAACAAATGGAGGTGTATCAAAAAATAAAAAATCAGAATTAATAATTTTATACCCCTTTTTACTGAGAAATCTGCTTTGTACTTCTTTTCATATAATTGTATGTAGTAAAAAACAGTTATATAATGTGGTTTATCCTTTTTAAAAAAACCCGATTTGGATTTTGGAATCTTTGGTTATAAAAATTGTAAAAAAAAGAAACCCTTTTCCCTACAAGAATTTATATTTATTATATACAAGCAAGAAAATATTTCTAAAATATATTACGATAAGTTTCTTGTAGATGCTCTTTGAGTTTTCGTAATACCCAGTCATTAAAGAAAAGACAGTTTAGGAAAAATTTTTTTTTACATTTATCTTGTCAGAACGATATGAACATTAACAATAAATAAACTGAAAACGTTTTAACTGAAAAAACGATTTAAAACCTTTTGGAAACCCAATTTTTTTTGGTTTATTTTATTTTGGTTACCCAAAAAATTTTAGGGCAAAGTGGCAAAAATGTTTGCCAAAAATTTGGGCCCTTATTTTTGGTAACCGTAGTTATATAATAAAATGAAATTTAACTATTTCTTTCCCTTTTTGCCCTCGCAAATATAGTGTTTTGTGGCACTGGGAAATAATTTGATGGGCCCCATATCAAAAAATTTTTCCAGGGGCCCCTTTTTGATATGAGATCCCCCTTTTTTTACTTAGTTACACTTTCCCCAGGTTTTCAGGGTTCCGTATCATTGATACGGCTGATACGGCGGTTGCTACGCCCCCGGCGTTTCATTGTTACCCCTTTTTTTAAATTTAAAAACTAAATTTTCGTAAAAAATTTCGTATTGTTCCCCGCAATTAAAAAATGTGCATTTTTTTTAAAACTCTAAGCTGAAATAATAATCAGATGGGGAAGATAATGTATAATATTTACAAGTTTCACACACATAGGTAAAATGAGGGATAAACTTCAATTTTGTCCCTTTTTTCCAAACCGTGGTTGTTTTCAGAAAGGAAAAAAAATCCCTTGTTTATTTTGATTCTCTTCATTTTACTTGTTTGCGAAATTGGAATTTTACTTAATGTCATGTTTCTCTTTACATTAGAAATAGTTTTCCCCAGAAAGCCTTCGTTTTATAGAATGTTTTCAATTTGAAAATTTTTGGGGTTTTCTTGGTCAATTTTTTCCATCACGAAAAAAGTACACCCAAAAAGGGGTTTTGAAAATTTTTTTCGTTTGCAATTATTTAATAAAAAGGTTTTATATAATCAGTGATTGATTTCCCCCCATTTATTTTTAGTATTCTTAACTGTGTTACCATCAATATTTTTTTGTGAATGGTTTTATTTTTTTGTCCTTTTTGTCAGAAAAAAAAAATATGCACTCAGGAAAAAAATTTTCCATGACCAAAACCCGGGAGGAATATAGTCTGGTATAAAAGATTAACCAAAATTTCGACCCCAAGAAAAGGGGAAAACTACCCTGGAGAAGCGCAGCTGGGAGATTTTAAAAGCATGACTGCTCGTGCCATAAGGTTATTCAAACGAATCTGTCGACTTGAATGGACGGTATTGTTACTGGAGATGCCTCAGAATCGTAATCGACGACAGTACAAACAATTTTCGGACTTTTAGAGGGGGCGTATAGTGTAGCCCTTACAGAAGCAGGTTGGTCAAACAGGCATATCGGCTGCCACATCTGTAGGAGCTATACGGTTATTGCTCAGTGTTGGCAATAATGGATTATGAAAGAGATAGTCTACCCTCGCTGAGGGTCAAGCATCCCAGGATCAAAAATGCGTGCGATGATCTCTCAATGATAAGAATGGCCACGGGATTAACAACATTGTCGCCAGAGTCGGTTCGACGTCATGTACAACTTACAGACATCCAGTGGTATCACTGGCCAACGAAGGTATAAAGAGTGAACGCGCGACCATTAAGATGCCTACGTCATAGGCAGTGTCGATTGGATTTTTGTCGATCTCGGGGAAATTGGAATGTAACCGACTAAAAGTGTGTGATTTTCAGTGATGAATCCCGATTCAGTCTCAATGCTGATGACCATCGCACAAGAGTGTGGATGAGGTTAGGTCCCCGATACAATCCGGCATTTGTTGTCGAGAGGCATACGGGGATTACATAAAATATGACAGCGCGGTATTGGGGCACATGATCTCCTCTAATCGTTCTCGAACACACGTTGTTACGTGGACGAGATTTTAACGCCAGTTATACTGCTGTGCTATCAAGTCGCCCAGGTTTTTGGAAGACAACGTTCGCACATTAAACACTTTCAAGAATATGATTTTGGTTTCCACCCCCAGATTGGCCCAATAGACCCCATGTAGGAACCCAGGGCCCCCCGGGGAATGCTAGGAATTTAATTGCCCAGTTACAAAGATTATGTCATGATCTTCAGCAAGAGGTGGAAATTCTTTAAATTCGATACCACCCCTTTTTCTTTTGTACAGCCCCAAAATGGATTTCCTACCGACGATACGTATTTTTTCGCCATATCCTTTTAAAAACCTTTTTTTCCAAATTTGTTTTTTCCCCTCATACAAAATATACATGCCAATTTCTGATAGAAGCTTTTTCCCTTCAAAAACATATATATATATATTTTGTGAAGGATATTCAGTAGAAAAAAAATTTTATGATTCTTTTCAAAAGTTGTTTTCAAAATATAAGAAATAAAAGAGAAGAAAATAGAGATAAACTAAAGAAAGAAATAGAGTTGAAATACAGGCGCAATTTGTTTCTCTTTCTTTTGATTGTTATTAAAGTAAATCATACAGAAAAGTAAAACAACCTGGAAAATAAAAGAATACGAAATTATTTTTGAAATGAAATAAATAAATAAATAAAGAATTTAAACGCAAAGTGAAACTCTGGGGGAAGAAAAACATTCCAGAGCTATAAATATATATTCCTCGATTTTAAATGGCACACATTGTTTTCCTTTCAATTTTTCAAAGTTTTTCCGACTCCACAAAATACAAAGGCGCTTCACGTCAGAAAATTTTTCGGTTTTCAAGCAGACTTTGAATTTTTTTTGAAAATTTTTCCCCATGTTTCCGTATTAAAAAAATTTCAGTTCGACAAATAATAAAAAGTAATAATTAATCCATAGTAAAATATAAAAACAAAAACAATAGAAAAAAATAGTTTAAAATTTTTTCATAAAAAAAAAAAAAGGTAAATGTTAGATCTTATTAAACAATTTTATGAGATAAACGTTTTTTGAGAGTTTTTTTTTTTCACTTAAAAATATGTTTGGAATCATAAAATAATTATACATAAATTAATGAGACATTGTTTACGACATTGTAATTGTCGACAGAAATCTGTGATTATTTTTTTACACTTTATAAGCTACAGCCCACAAACTTGTGTGCTAAAATTGACTTTTAACCCTTTATCTACCGCATTATGATTTACTGCAGTTTTTTTCATGCAATATATATATATTTTTTTTGAATCCCTACATTGAAAATTAAGAGATATACATAAACAAAATACTCAACTTTGGAAAATTTAATTGTCAGAGTTCAATTAAATTAAAGATATTCGACAAAATTAATTATATACACTATTCATTAAAATAAATAATAGAATTTTTCCCAAGGTTCAAAAAAAAAAAAATATAAGGCACTTAACTTTCGACATTAACTACTTGGAATAAAATGACAATCTTCGCAATCCACGAAAACCAATTTCTGCATAAAACTATTCGCCTTTCCCCCCCAAAAATACCCAAAAAAACTCGTGCTGCCATGTATCTTGAAAGTATTTAAAAGAATATTCCGCGTATCGTCGCGGGGAAAATTCAAAAAAGGCTATTCTATGGGTTTTAAAGGGGTGGCTTTACCGTCGGTAAAAAAGGTTTCCCAAGGGTTAGTTTCTTGACTCTGAGGCTAGATACATTATTCCGTGATCACCGTATAGTAATCTAAGCATTCTTGTGCACGTTTCATTAAATTACACCAAAAAAGGTAGAAAAGGGAAAATTTTAT
>BMAV01024756.1:0-43411 GCA_019973955.1 Trichonephila inaurata madagascariensis
TTAATATAATTATTAATAAAAATTATTAATAATTAAAATTAGTAAAATAATTATTATTTATTAAAATTAATTAATCACTATTTATACTAATTAATTAATATGTATTATAATTAATCAATCACTATTTATTATAATTAATTACTATTAAGCATTTGTATTAATAAGAAATATTATTAATTTATTATTAAAATTATTAATTTATTATTAAAATTATTGTTTATTATTAAAATTATGATTTATTACTGAAATTATGATTTATTACAGAAATTATTATTAATTTGTCATAGAAATTATTTAAATAAATTTATTAAAATTATTTAAATAAACTTTTTGAAATTAAATAAATTTATTTGAAAAGGACTTATTAAATATTTTATAAAATTGTAAAGTAATTAATTTAATAACATATAAAAAAGGCATTTTTTATTATATTAATTGTAAAATAATTAATTTAATAATAATATATTTTATAACTGATTTTATATTATATATAATATTTTATTTATAGTATATTGTATTTCACATTATAAAACTATTTGCAACTAATTTTTTTTGTAAAATATCATTTAATATTTATTATATATTTTATTTTAAATATTATTTATTAATATAAAATATATTTATAAAATTTAATATAATTATTTATATATAATCAAAATAATTTTTTTATTTCATAAAATACAAAATAATTACAAAACATATCATTTAATATTTAATATAAACCTTTCATAAATAAATTTATTTAATTAAAAAAAATAATTAAATAAATTGAAGAAAAAAATTGATCGCGTGGATTGATTGAATATTAACGTCGCACTGTTCATCAACACGAGGGCTTTTGGCGACGGACCACGTAATTTTGAACTATGGTCAAGTGACGTGGACGACACCTGAGCTGGCGCCCCCTCTCCTAACTACCACACCAACGGGAGGACGTTTCAGTTCTCGACAGATTTAACGTGCATCGCTGCCCTACACGGCGGGTCTTCAGTGGTACTGAGCTCGAACTCGTGACAAGGCAAGTCACGGTCCGATAGCTATACCATTCGGCTACCGCGGCCACTTGATCGCGTGGAATAGAACCCTAACCTCCAGCATAGAAAGCAGACGATTTACCAATCAAGCTACGAACTCGTTGCGGAAAATTAAAATTTAATTGTATAAAAGCTAAGCATGAATTTCGAAGGCTGATTTCTCCGAATTGACTGGCCATTCGAAGGAATTACATTGAGGGGTGAACACCCTAAAAGAGTACTACTATTACACCAAGTCTCGATCCCAAATGAATTTCCTTAGTCGTGCCCTCTCCTTGTAAGTAAAAATAATATAAACATTTAATACTCCCAAGTTTTGTAATACTTTGATTAATTTCAAAACAGTATTAATTTTTTGAAGATAAGATTTAGGGATGGGTTCTATTTGTCAAGACTTGTTCGAAACGATTCTCATGGTCTTTCTCGTTTGAAAGGAGTGCGCTTTGAAGTCAACAACTGTACCATTATTATTAGCACTGGTCCTGCGAGGGCCATGTATCGAAATTTCTTGTGGGGCCCATTCTAGGTCCCCTTAACATTTTACGATGTTTTTCTCGCACATTTTGCAGCCCCTGTAGCTTTAGGCCCCATATCATTGGTACGGAGATAGCTACTCCCCTGTTTATTAGGTAAGTAAATATAGCTGTAAATTTAAGGAATACTTATTTAAAAATTCAATACAATCTATTGCTCAAAATTTCAATCGAATTTTTAATTAAACAAACTCCTCTCATTTTTAATTAAGTTTCTCATTTACTTAGCTGAAATAAATGTTTCTACTATAAAATAAAATCCATAAAAAATAGTTTGATATTAGGTGAAAAAAAAAAAAAAAATTTTTTTTTTTTTTTTTTTGATGAAAATTAGATGCGTTAGAGAATTAATCACTTATGTTAAAGTCAATGAGAAAAAAAATTGTATGAAAAACAATCCGAAATAAGTGGAGTAGCTACCAATGGGCTAGGTGGTGCTATCAAGCTTAGAGTGACTCTCGGACCCTGACCACCCAGTAAGCCAAAATTGCAATAATTTTCTCAACCCCTCAATTCTTTCCACTTTTGTATAGTACTGCGAACTTTACTTATTGAAAAGTTTATATTATTTTCAATTTTTTCATTCTTCAATAAACTGTTACAGTTGCTAAAATGCAGCCCTATTGGGAAAAAAATGAACCATACTTATTATTACATATTCTTTTTTTAGCAGAGGTGTTTTCTTTTAAATAATTATAATAATATTTTATTGTAGTGTTTTGTTCATACATATTTTTGTATCACTTCCTGTCTATTTCGGTGAACCATTTTGTAGCTCTAAACCCTCTTCTGGATGAGTTGGATCCTCCCGAATAAATAAATAGTCAGTCCCCAACGACGTTTTGTCGCGTAGCATTACGTTTTTCCTTATTTTTAACATCAGGGTGTACTCGAGCACATACAAATATCAAATTAAAAAACTAAAATTATGGGTAAAAAAAAAAAGAAACCTAGTGGTGTGTTTAAGTACAAACAACGCTAAGAAAGAGAAAACAAAGTACAAAAATTGCCTCTAATTGACAAAATTTTTCGTGAGCTTTCAGTAATTATTTCTGGTCTAAATATTTCTGTAAAAAGTGACTTAGATAATGTGTTCTCTATAATGCTTGAGAAGTCTAATGGAGGAAATTAGACAGTTATTGCAGGTCAATATACCGCAGTTAATGATGCCGCCAATCATGTCGACGGCGACCACGTAGAAAAGGAGGAACCACATCGCGATCTCTACATTTTTCAGAAATGTGAACAATAAATCTTTTTATAATTTGAGTAAATTCACGAATAACATATTAAGGGAAGATGAAAAACTTCAGATTCTTGACATAAAACCTTAACAGACTACCGAGCCTTTTTCAAGGAAGTAGGTGAATATTAACGTCGCACTGTTTAGCTACACGTGGACTTTTGGCGACGGATCCTGTAATTTTGAACCATGGTCAAGTGACGAGGACGGCACCTGAGCTGGCACTCCCCTCTCCTAACTACCACACCACATTGAAGACGTTTGAGCTCTCGACAAATTTAAAGTGCATCGCTCCCCTATACTGCGGGTCTTCAGCGGCACTAGGCTCGAACTCATGACATGCCTGCCACGAGTCCGTTACTTTGGCCACTAGGCTACCGCTGTCGAGCCTTTTCCAAAGACATTCACCAAAGCAACAGATGTTTTTCAAAATCGGGTTACTTTTCTACACCTACATATTCAGCCTAACGCGGATTACATACATTGCGCCACTTCTAATTTAAATTTGGTGATAAATGATGCAGTTATCTCTTTTAAGGAAGTACAGACATTTTTCGCAACCTTGCAAGATTTGTATAACTTTTTTGGAAATAGCATAAAGGGTTGAGATCTACTATTATAATTCCTTGGCGAATTTCATATCACTTTAAAAAACTAAATCCTATTAGATGGCCCAGTAAGGTCAATACAATATCTGCAAAAAACTTCGCGCTTTATATATATATATATTTATTGTACTCAGAGAAAGCGCGGTCTCTGCATTTTTGAGTGCAATTTTAGTTAAGTTACCTTTATCTTGTAATGGATTTAGACATTCTATCCATTATTTTCAATAGGTTTTTGCTCAGTATTATTAACACAAAGGGGGAAGGTTTAGCTGGCCACAAAACATGTTCAACCCCACTTTTATATAAATGTTGCCTTGCGATTTCTTGCACCATGTATTGAATGACACTAATTATGCATCCAAAATTTTACAAAAGTGTGATATCGATTTGGACGAGGCAAGTAGAGCTTTAGTAGAGACAAAAGGAAAGTTGCAAATTTATACAGAAGCGACTTCGAATCTTTCAAGTGCAAAGCCAACGAAGCTGCAAAAAAAAATATGGTATAGATCCCCATTTCCAAGAAAAAGGCGAAGGAACGTTAAAAACATTTTGGTGAATTAGCTTCTGATAATCGATTTCGAAACCGGGAGGAAATATTTTTAAAATTACTATTTTCAATAAGGTACTAAGCACAATATTAGCTCAATTATATAAATACACGCTTTTCTGGTGAAGTGATGCACTTATATAGAGTGACCGTTGGTACCGTAAGCACGTAATACACCGCTAGACCAAAACGATCACTTTAGTGCAGAGGCTGTTACTGACTTATATAGATTATACAGCTACACATTCCTCCACCTGCGACTCGGTCGATAGGCGAATGAACGATATTGTTGTTAATGCGAGCGATAAGTTGCCGGTGTTAATTGAAGGACTTGCATCGTGAATTTGACGAGTTTTTGGACGCTCTTTTTGCGGATAGTTGGCTCCACGACAGCTCAGAAGGTTGCATTTCTGAATTCAGCCATGGTCGGCAATGAAGTGGCGCGCTTATCCAAAGGACAGAATCCACGACCTTCGGTTCTGTAAGCACGTAACATACTGCTTGACCAAAATGATCATTTCAAACCGGAGACTGTTACTGGCTTATACAGATGATACCACTAACCTGGTACGAGTGCAGTCTGTCAATTATTCAATTTTCTAAGACCAACATTTTTATTAGATGTAGAGGAAACAACTTTGTTACAAAAGTGTGACGGATTCCAAAATAAGTATTGTGATATAATAGGCCCAAATGTTTCCCTTCAATTTCTTAATATTTACCACCTAGTTCTCCCTAAAATAACTCAGGCAAGAACTTTTCACAAATCATGTTAGGAAATCAAGAGCAAATACGGAGTGCTAAAATGCGACCTAACAGAAGTATTTGCATCAATATGATTATTCTATACATTTCCTGTGTGGCTTCTGCAGCAGCTAAAAGATAATTTTGCAAATTAAAAATTATTGAAGAAATAGTGTGGGCCACGCTTGAATTCGACATTTATCGCTAATAGCAATTGAAAACAAAGTCGCATCAAGGCTGGATTTAACCGAATCTATTGAAATTTTTTTTGTGGAAACTAAGGCTAAGAAAGGATTTTAAACCATTTTGTTGTTAACAGATAAGTCCGACCTTCGTATAATAAACCTTTTATTCTTAATTTGCATCTGTTTACTTCCTAATACCAATGTTATTATCCGAAATCTTGTTCGTTATTGTTTAATTTTTTATTATCCATTACGTTACTTTCTCATGCTTTGTTTCTGGCAGTTCCTAAACGCTTTAGTGCTATACTGGAATAGGTCTGTCGTAGTGTCAAATAGAGCCTAGGCGATCACTAAAACATACAAGAAAAAACTCATACACATACCTGTAGGGAGTATGTAGCTTTGCTTTTTCCTATGTTCTGCAGAGCACGATTAAGAATTGATGTTAAGGTAGTTTTGTTTATTTAAAATATTTATATATTTTTACTTAATAAAACCTAACAAATAAAGGGCTCTCATTTTTTTTTGCATTAGGGCCTTTGAATACCTAACTACGCTACCGTCCGAAATAACTCGAAATGATTATTCACTAAAGCATAAAACACTGTTACAGCGCCAAATCAGGCAACCCTACATAATCATTGTATTATACATTCACCAATGAGAAGCATACTCTTTAGTGTCTGTGCGCTTGCTTTAGAGAAATGCGCATGACGAGAGCAATTTGACATTTCGCGCACTCTGTTGTTAACTGACCCTCTCCGACAATGGAACAAGGAATGACGGAGTTTTATAATGCAGTATTTTAATCTATATTCACATTTCTTATTAGTGTTTCAAGCAAAATTTACAACCAACAAAAGAACGAAGAATGGATTTTCCTCCAGTTGGTAATGAATGAGTGATCACTGCCACTTTTATTTTTGAAATTGTTAAATAAGTTATTACAGCTAAAATAATATTAAAAAGCCACGTAATGCATTAAATCTCATTAAAAAAATTCATTGCATAATATCTCATCTCATTAATGAAAATTTAATCTATGAATGTTTTTGTTTATGGTTTGTTTTGTTATGTTTTCAATTGTATTGTGAAGAATTATCGGTATTTACTATAATCGCAACAATCGCCAACTCTATTAATAACTCGTCAAGTTGGCAATCCTGATTTCCTATGTGTCGTATACGCTGTTTTGGCAGCCATGGGCTTCGTTTCATATAATGTCGCCAATAGGTTTTGGTAATACCTAAGTACCGAATAATCAAGAAAGTTCTTTTGATTCCAGTTGTGTGGATGACGCTGTTGTTGCCGTCCAATGTCGTTCCATTCGTGCTCGATTGGAGAAAAGTCTGGGGATCTGGCAGGCCAAGGTTACACTTAAACACTCTCTAAAGCATGTTGGGTTAAAAACACCCCTTTTTGATATTTATAAATGGTAGTGCAGCTGTTTGAGACGTACAAGTTTGCAGTCAGGGTGTGTGAAATAACCTCAAGAGTGCATCAACAATCAAAGAAAATTGCTTGCACCGTACCATAACTCTAGGTGCAATGCCCAGAGTGTCTGGGTCATAGAAAGGTTGTCTGCAGGCACTGACCTGACAGGGCAGGTGCACCAAAACAGAAACAGCTTTGATCGGAGAATACAACACATCACCACTTCGCTCTCCAATTATCTCTTGCATGACATCACTGAAGTTGCAGATGTCAGTGATTTGGAGCTAATGGTATGTACGCTAAAGGATGGCTGGCTGAGAGCTATTTCTCAAATGATTTGATTAATTACAGATCACTGTGATTCCGGTGCCAGAAAAAACTGTAATTTCTGCTATAGATGCACTACAATGTTCCCCAGCTATGTGGTGAATACGGTGGTCTTCTCTGTCAATAGTGATTCATGCTGGGTTAGACTATAGTTTTCTTGAGGTAGTACTTTTCCTTGTCCACTGCTGACAAAAATCATGACCAGTGGATACATTCCTGTTTTTGAAATATCGGGGTAAGAAAATCTACCTTTTTTTAACTCTATTATTCTACCTTGTTCAAACTCAGGGAGCTGTTCATAATGGCTTCTTCATCTTAAAGTCGTTCTGGACTAATATCAACTCACTACGTCAAATCTCAACAATAAACAACACTCACAAACTTTTAAGTGCCTATTTAAAGTACACTTGATTCACATTCTCTAAATAACGCAATTAGCACAACACTTATGCACCTAATACAAAATTTGAATTAAAGAATCTCTCTGATGTATTAACACGCCTGCCAAAGTTCATTGGTAAAGCACAACTCTTTCTTGTTGATTGAATTTTTATTTCTATCAGTGTATTTTACTAATGAAGATAAATGAAAAAAAAATAAAGTTATGTGATAAAAGATATGTCTAGTTCAAAGCAAATAATTTCAAGCTAGTTGAATTGGGCCTTAATAGCAAGATAAAGATTAATAAAAGTGGCCCTGGCTAAAATCTGTGATATGAATGATGGGAAAAAAAAGTCTACAATACTGGAGGTAACTTCCCTTTTGAAAACATAAGAAAATTTGAAACTTCCCTAATGATCCTGATTTGAAATTCCATACTCCAGATAATAAATGCTACTAGAAATTAATTGCAATAAGTTGAGTGTGAATTATTAAAAGGATAGTCTACTAAAATCTCTAGAAAATTATATAAATGATTTCAGAAATGAATTCGGAAAAATGGAACAAGGAGTAACTGATTTATCAGGGCTCTCATTTGAAGAGGAAGCTAGACAGACTTGCAGGCAGCAAAAGAGAAAAATTATTTTTGGTGAAAGTGAAAAAGTCAATTATGAATTTTTGAAAGAGAAAATTTTATAGTGAATTCATTATATGTCATATGTGATAGGGCAAGATCAAAACTATTCCAAAAGAGCAGAAATTTATGAAACTGTTATAGAACATTTTACTGCATTTTTTGATGAGAGATTATTACCTGAAATTAAGAAAAAGTTACATAAAAACTGAAGGAAACTTACTAAGGCTATATCGAATCTTCTAATTTTGAATTGGATCAGTTTTTACTATTTTTAAAAGAAAACAAGGGTACATTAAAGACCCCACTAGAAATTTATCGAATTGCAAGAGAAATCCTAATGTAGAGATACTTCTAAAAATATTTTTACAATAGTGATACCAAAGGCATCAAGAGAGAGATCAGTTTTTAAGCAGTTAAAAAATTATTTAAGAAGTACTATAGGAGAGGCGACAAATTGAACAACATGGCGATATATATAGAACAAGATGTTTTGCACAAGATAGATAGAGCAAAAATATTTGATGAATTTGCCTAAGAGAAATCAAGAAGCAAAGTTGTATAGAAAAATTGTAGTCTTTAATTAGGTTTTTTTAGAATTTAAGGTTAACGAATTTTTACACTATTTAAGTTTTTCAATTCTTGAGCCCATGGGCCTCAAAACTTTTAGTGCTAGGGGCCTCCAACTACCTTAATTTGCCTCTGTGTGAAAATACAAAAGAACTGCAATCCACTTTTAGGGTTATCTTATGATAGGATTTGAAAGTTCAACACAAATGTACAAATACCTGTAAAATCAAAAATCCGTGTTTTGGTTCAGATGTCTAACTGAAGACCATTATGTAACAGAGTAAGATCTAATACATATGTTCAATATGTTGAAGTATCAGTCTTCGCAATGGTTATGACCGCAAAATTTCATCGTAGGTAGTGGTTAAATTATCAGTTGTAAATTTATGATTTAGACCTAGTGACCCTAGAAACTACAAAAAATTAGCTACCACAATTGGCAAAAACTAGTTTGTTTTATTGCATTTTTAACAGAATAAAAGAGCAATTAAAAATTTTTTTAAAAAAATGTAAATAAAATAAAGAAAAATGTGTTTTTAATTCAAAAATATGAACAATCAATATATATTCAAGATCATATATTTAGTCTTAAAAGTGTATATGTATTGTGAACAACAGCAAAATGGAAAGTTTGACAGTCACTATTCTTTTTAACCAAAAATGTTTGAGGGCACTTCAAATTTGAATGTGTTTATAAGTACAATGTTATTATGTAAATGCGCATGTTGAATATAAATGATACGTGTAAATGAGTGAAATATTTATAAGTGTATATATGTCTAACCTGATCTCTTTATTATTGCTATTAATAAAGTACTTTCATTTTTGTGCTGAAAATGTAATCAGTAAAAGAAGAAAAAAGTTAAATGTTTTATCATTCTCTTTTTCTTTATAATTTTTATATGCATGAGTAATAATAAGTTATATTTTCGTCTTAACTTTCCATTTTTAACAATACTTTTTTTAAAGGAGGCTCTTTCTCTATTGAGAAGGTGGAACTCCAATCAGAAAATGTGGTATGTTTATCTATTTTTATATTTTCTCTTCTGAATTGTGTATATTTAACCCAGCACTTCTTGCGCAGAGTATGCCATACCCACCGTCTAACCTTTTCCAATGCTCCATCTAAACTTTTTTTGAAAAATGGATAGTTTCTCATGTAGCTGACTTTAAGGTCATATCCTTTGAGGGGCCTTAGCTTGTAGGGGAATTCTAAATATATATTTTTATATACCGCCTCTTCGGGTATGTCGTACCCTGCGCGTTACAGTTCTGAATGGATGAGAACATTTTAAATCTTCCATATGCTATGACGTATTATTATAGTTATGATGAAGAAATGTGATATTTAAGTAATTTAATAGATATAGTATAACAGTATTTTCGGATGAAGAAATTCTCTTTGTGGTTATAATAAGGAAGAATCAAATGAAGTGTACAACAGCAAGTATGATTCCTCCACTGAAATCGACCCAGATTTAGAAGAAGGGGACACTGTTGAAAATAAATGTTTTATAGAAACACAAAAACATTTGGGAAGAACGTAATTTTAAAGGAGACAACTGGTACATATCTCTTATCCACTTTTAGATGAACTTTTGAAAAAAAAAGCTATTGCTGGAACAATAAGAGAAAATAAAAAAAGAAATTCCAAAGTTTTTTTAATTTAAAGAATAGGGAAGTTTACTCCTATTTGTTTAGTTGTAAAAAGATTAAGATCCAGTGAAAGCAGCGCACTCACTCATGACGAAATTAAAGGAGTGTATAAACAATGTACTGAATGCCCTTATAAAAAGAAAAGGAAAACTAAATTTATATGTGAAAAATTGTAATAAACATATTGTATTTTCTACTTTTTTTTCTTTTTAACTTTTGTATACAAATTTTACAGTAAAAACAGAATGTAAACACTCTTGTTTATGAGATACCTTACACGAGAACTTGTGGTAATTTTTTTGTGTTAGTGATGCCGGGTTAAAATTGGCTTTCGATACATTAAATTGAAAAAGCTCATATTAGCTTTATTCTAATACAAAGCTTCCCACACATAATTTTTCTTTACTTAAAATAGCAAGACTAATATAGTATTAAAGAAAGCATAATGTTTTAAATTAATGGTGTTATTTTTTCATCAAGTAAAATGATTCTTTATTTCATATAACGTATGAAAATAAAATAAATTTAAAGTATAAATGTGTGATTTGACATGTTGTAATGTCATCTGTAATTATGTACAGGATTTTCTTGGGGATAGAGCAGGTTTAGATTTTTATTTGTTTGAATCATAAATGGGAAAGTATGAAAATATTCCACAAATTTAAATACTTTTAATGATTGTAGAAAGGTTTGTCTGGTTTCTGTGAAGAATCATACATTTGTCATTATTATATGGATAACATGTAGTCATTTTTATAAACCTAAAAATCAATATACCATATATTTTGTTATTATACTATGTAATTGTTCATTACTTTAAGAGCTCCTAAATAATAAGAAATTATTTGTAATTATTCTTCCAAATCTCCTATAGAAATTCATTAATAAGCCACTTCATTGATACATTTTTTTGTTAAAATTCACTGAGATCTGTAAAAAAAAAGTATTATTCTTAGGCAACTGTATAAAACTGAGATTTTTCTTATAGCTTGCCTTTCATGATTGTCAAAAAAAAAAAAAAAAAAAATCTTGATTGTAGTGCAATTGTATGTAGTAAAAAAATTATTTCTTCATTCTTAATAATATTCTTTATCTTTGTTCAAATGCAATTGCAGGTTTTGTTAGTCCACCTTGTTTTCTCTATCAAAAACACATTATTTTAAAGAAACCATAGTTTCTTGCCATTTTTCTGCTCAAGTTATAGCTTACACTGTTAAAAATAGATTCTGTTGTCAAGAGCTGTAGCCAATAATTACTGTGGATTTATTTTCCTACCTTGTGTAGTCTTTCATTATTAAAGTAGTTGCACTCTTTACAGAGGCATGTTCTGGACCAATTTGAAAAGGAAAGAAAGGATTGTACATTCTCCAGGAACTGTCTCTTCTGTCGTAAACACTTCACAGGAAACAGGTGGGTTTTCATTTTTTATAGAATGAGTTTAAAAGTATAAAACACTTTAAAAGCAAATTTAATTCTTTTATGAATTAATTGAATAAATAAATATATATAGGTATTGTATAATATTCATTTCTAAATGTAATTTTCACTATGGCTTAAAGGTTATTTTGTATTATGTGATTTGGGGCTGGAAAATTACTGATACTTCAATCTAATTTTTTTCTGCATTTTGTAAAGTTTTGCTTTAGCAAGGCTATTTACTTAAATGTTTCTCTTTTAAACATAAACTGCGCAATCAATCCAAATGTTCATGGTATTACCTTTACATTTTTTATTTATTTTTTAACAAATTTATTTATTTTTATTATTTTATTATTCAATAATTGTAGTTGTAGAATTTTAACAATTTTTTGAAATAATTATACACATCGAGTTTTATATTACTAAAATTATTAGAGTATCAATTGTTTCATTGAAATGTTTAAAAGATTAAGTAATATTTTTTATATCTTTTTCTAAAACATGTAAGTGCAACAGATAATTTCATTTTAGAACAGCCAAAATTAGTGATAAGTAAGTATTATCATTATTATGCTAATTCAATTATATTAACTTTCATTACTTGCTTCAAAAAGGAAATACAGAAAATTAACTATAAAATTATTGACAAAATTAAATACATGATTTTTTAAATCAAAATGGAGTTATTTTTCTGACTAAAACTTGACTGGCTTTTGACTTGAAAGATACATTTTGTAATCTACTGCAATTTTTTATTTATTGAGTTTTGCAGAAATGAATTATAATCATAATCAATAGTTTTGTATATCCACTGTGTGTTCACTGCTTTAGGTCTGTTCTTCTTAACCATTTGATGGAACAACACAATTTTCTCATTGGTGCCCCTGACAATATTGGTAAGTAAAGTTAATTTAAATTTATGAATATCCATTATTGTTAATTATTAAAATTATTAGCCACTAAGGGGCTATTGTTTTAGCTACCAATAAATTGTACCTGGCCCCTTTACAAATACCTGCTTTTACTAATAATGAACTTAATTTTCAAAATTATGTTATATCCATGATAAATTTCTCTTATAATTTGTGTTAAATTAAGTAACTTTTTATCAATTCTTTGATGTAATTCGGTAATTTATACATAATGAGGAATTCTAGAAAAAACTTATATGAAATCAAATTTTTAAGAATTTTATGAAAGTCGTAAGGCTGTCAGAAAAAAGTTTTTGAAGGGCCAAATGATTTTTTTCTTTTTAAATATTTGCATATTAAACAGCAGATTTGGCAAAAATTATTGACAGTTGAGTAGCTTGATTATAAGGACAATTGTATTTGTTTGTCATGTGTATTCAGAATAATTAAAAATTAAATTCACTTTCCAAAATTTTTTTGTATAAATTTCGTTCTTAAAAAAACCATGAAAATGTGTGTGTTTTCTAACATATTCTCTTAGAAAGGTTAAAACTGTTCTTTGCATAGTTGGTTTAAAAAAAAAAAAAAATGCCCACGAAGAAAGCAAAGTAATGTGTATGTATTTTTTTAATTTATAATTTTTTAAGATTATTTTTCTGTTTTTTAGTGTTTATCAACGAACTATTAGATCATCTGGAGAAGATGCTTAAAGAGTAAGTACTTTAACTTCATTCTAAATGTTTGATAATATGTATGCAAATTGAAGCCACACCTTAGAACAGGGATACTCAAACTTTTTCTCTGCTGGGCCTCATACATATGACAACTATTTCACGCAGGCTGCAACATGAGGATTAAAGGGAAGGGGGGGGGGCTATAAGATTGAGGACATTTAAAATGCAGAAAATTTATTTTAAATATTAGAATTCATAATTTTCGATTTTATTTTAAAACCATATAAAACTCTATCAGATGCAACTCACAAAAAATAGGTTTTATGCATTTTTTACCTAGTTATGGGGTTATTTCGATTTCCTTTCATTAATGACCCCAATTCCTTAGTTTGCATTCTACTATCATAAAAACAAAGCTACCATATACTTTGATATTTTGATTTCTTTTATCAACAAAGCCTCACTTATTTTTATTTCAGAAATTAATTTATCAAGTGCAGGATGGTAGTAAAGAGTTTTGACTGAATTCTTCGTGGAAATCAGCGTTATATGTTTAAAACTAGTTCAGATGTTCTTGTTCATTTTAGTTTCATATTTATTCTACCTTTTGATTTTATTAAAAAAATATCTGAACAAATAACGGAATTTATTAAACAGTTCATCGGAAATATTTAAGAAACACTCTAACGGTTTCTGTATCAGTTCATATTTTTATCCTCACTGAATTCTTATGTTTATCAATATACATAATGTAACAGATTTTGTAAGATACTTTGTTGTTGTGTTTTCTTTTTGATTTTGTAAGATGCATTTTGTGACATTACCACCTACAAAATATTTCATTGCTGTTGCAAATATTTTTTTTTAAGAAAATCACTTTATCTCTTGAAAGAGGTCTTCAAGAAAAAGAACCATAGAAAGATTTGTGCTAGTGTATAGTGAGGAGCAAAATTATATTTTTTTGAATATAACACTTTCATGACAATTCTAACAAGTTTTTGATCCACGTTTTATTTTTGTCAATGAAATTGTCAAGATTCCAATCATCTTGAAATGACATATATTCTTTACATATTTTTTGCTTGGAAGACATAAGAATTAATTTAAAATTTGTTTCACCCATAAAACTGTCACTACTCCACTTTTATTTGTTATCAGTAACTGTTACAACTGCAAGAAAAAAAAAGTTATCTCGCAACTCATTCCAGCACAATATCGATAGTAAATTTTATTTATTGCTTGGCTTGATTGATAGAATTTCTCACTAAATTTTTAATGCATTGTTCTTAAATAACTAAATTTGTTAGTTCAACAAGTCATGATTGATCCATTCAGAAATGCTGGGTAGGCCACACACGGGCCACAGGTTGAGTATTGCTGCCTTAGAATGACAATATTATTTTTTGAAATGTAACTTTTTGATTTTGGCCTCTTAAATGGAATTTTGTGTTTTTCTCTCTGTTTCTTTTTTTCCATACTACTTAATTGGCATATTAAGTACATACATAAGTATTAAGCATTTTCATTTTCTTTGAAGTGACTGTGTTTTATGTGTATTATGAAATAATTTTTAAATAATGTGTGGAACTTTTATAAAAATTTTGTTTTAAAAAAGTAATGTAATTTTCCTTTTTATTTGTTTTTATCATGCTTCTACATATAAGTATTATAATTGTACATAAAAGTAATATTATATTATGATTGAGGTTAAAAAATCACTTTTATTTCTTTTGTGAGTGCTTTGTTATCTTGCATTAGAAAAATGTCATAAAATATGTCAAATCAACTATAACCTGTAAAAAAGTTCCTTTTGATATATTCAGTATTAATATAGTTTACAAAATATAATGTAATTTTCTTCCTGAATTTAATATATTTTACCCTAATTTGCTTTGGTTCTCAATGATATACTCTGGTTTCCATAAGTTAAGTACATTCTTTTTTTTTTTCTTTTCTTTTTTTGTCTCGTTTAAAAATAAATGAAGACATGAGGTATAATTCAAAAGTTCCTGGATTGAGTCTATAACTTAAAAAACGTTACTAATTAAATAAAATTCTGAAGCATTTTTTTCTGGGATCTACTTTTAACCATGTCCTTCTGTGGATTCAAATCAATAGTCTTGCCAGTTCAGGAAATAGGCTGAAGCTACTGGGAGAGACCAGGAAGAGTAAAGAGGATATGTGGCATGACTTTTGTTTTTGCCAAAAGATTGGAAGCAAGGAGGAATCATTGAGGAAAAGGATTGTTATGTCTTTTTTTCTGTAATGGGACTTTGTATTGGTATTTCTACCTTTGCAGACCTAGTACATTCCCCAGGAGCTGATATCACTTTTTAGTGCGGCACCATTTAGACGATACCAATTGCTGCAAGTAATTTTGACGCTCAGTTTCTTCCCCAGAAGGAGGCACCTGAGTTCTGCCAATGCGAAATTTGTACTTAGGAATTTAATTTTGCCGAGAGCATCCAAGCTAAATGGACAAGCAAGGGAGCTTTTTCATGCCTTATAATCATACAACATGGCCATTGTTGATTTTCTGCATCAGGAAAATCCACCGACTTGGGCCAGGGTCGAACCCGCAACCTTAGGTACAGAAGGCCAGCGACAAACCAACTAGGCCACCCAGCTGGCATATTTTTATGGCAGCTGAATTATTATGTTGAAGCAACCATGATTGTTCATTCCACAGTTTTGGTCTCTTCCAGATTGACTTAAGTGTATGATACAGGATGTCAACATGTTCACAATGCGTTCTTTAGGGATAAACTCCAGGTACACTATATCTGGGATATCGAAGAACACCTTTGATATGACCTTCACTTCAGAATTAAGTTCTCAAACTTTCATGTCCAAGGGCTAAATTCATAAAGATCCGCTGGCCATACATCTGTCAGAAAATTTATAGAAAAAAATAGAAGTTTGTTTTATACAAGACTACAATTGATTCTATTCAGATTGGTATGTATATATAGGGCCCAAAAAAGTTGAATGGAAGTTCAATTAAAATAATTTGTAATTTTTTTTATTATTATGAAAACAAATATATATATAAAAAAAATTAAGTCGATTCCTACTTAGGTCAACAAAGAAAAAAAATTATTTTAGTTACTTTTTATTAAATAATTATAATCAATATAAATATGTATATACATATCACAGAATTGAAATATTAAGTGGCAAAACAACTTTTAAATGAACATTAAAAACTTTTTAACTGCATTAAATTTGTAATTACATTTTTTAATAAAAGTTGAAAAAAATTGGTAAAAATTTATCTTAAAACCAGTGTAAAAAGAGTTCTGACATCTAACTAGCATATGATTATATTCAGGTTAAATCTTCATCACAAATTTAACAAAAGCTGTTTTATCTAATTGTGCTGCCATCTAGAGGAATAATATTGACTGAAACAGATCTCTAAAACTATAATTCATTAATTAAATTTATTTAATGAATTAATATTGTTACGTAGATCCGGGTTCGATGATTTGATGCAAAACAATCACAAAGAAAATTAAACAGTTCTTTTTACAGCCTTCTGGATTTCCCCCGTCTGGCTGTGCACGAAATACTGTAAAGAAATTGTTTCTTGCACAGTTGCTGGGTGGTCAGAGAAAGCCAAGTTGGTGAGCCTTTCTACTTCGGAAGCAAACTCCTGCAAGCTTTCTCCGGTTTTCTGGAATCTTGTTTTCATCTGCAGACGTGCGTAGTCCTTGGAGTATTTCTGGCCGAACCGAAGATCCAGAGCATTATACAGGGAGTTCAAATTCAGTCGCTCTGTGTTGGGAAGAGTCTGCATTACTTCAGCAGCTTCTCCTCTAAGGGATGCTGCTAGCTTACATGCTTTCGCCCCTTCAGTTCATCCATTGGCTTCCGAAATTATTGAGAATTGAGTCTTGTATACCTCCCAGGGTTTTTCCGTCATAGGTAGACAGTTTTACTGACACTGGTGAGGCAGTCAGAGGCACTGCAGAAGAAGGCACATGTTAAGCAGCAGGGACAAACTTGGTTTCGTTCGTCGCATTCCCGGAAGCTAGAAGCTTCTTTTCATGATCTTCCACTCTCTGTGACATAAAGCTAAAATTTTCGGCCACTCCTTCAATTCTTTCTTTGACTTGCTCTTTAATTCTTTCTTCAACTTGCTCTTTAATTTTTTCTATTTTCTCTTCAATTGTAGCGATCTCTTCTTCCACTTTCTTTTCAACTGCTCCAACTCTTCCACTTTCAGTGCTATTTTCTCTTCCACACTGTTGATTTTTTCTTCAACAGTGTCAATTTTCTTTTCTAAAGAATTCTTCAGATCTTGACCTTTCTTGGTCTCTTCTTGGCCTTTCTCCATTCTCTCCTTTAACTCATTCTTAGTTTTTTCTTGGCTTTTCTGCATATCTTCCAGACCTTTCTGCATTTCTTGCCTAGACTCTTCCAGACCTTTCTGTATTTCTTGCCTAGTCTCTTGGCTGTTTTTCAAGGCATTGATGCCTTCCAACAGAGCCTTCAGTTGCTCATCCATCGCTCTTGTTATTGGCGTAAAATCCCACTTCTGACACCAAACTGTTACGTAGATCCGGGTTCGATGATTTTATGCAATACAATCACAAAGAAAAATAAACAGTTCTTTAAGAGCAATGCGAATTTATTATCAAAAATCCAATCCTTTAAATACAGGATTCAGCGGCAATATTCACAGGGTAAATATCCGAAGGTCTTCACACCTTCAACAGCAATCAAACACAACAGGGCTGGCGCTAGGGGTGGGCAAGCCGGGCCCCTGCCCGGGGTGGCAACCTTAGATGGTGGGAAATTGGCTTTAAAATTAACTAGTTTATATGAAGAAAATAAACCAAGATTCATTTAAATCTTATGAAAAATTAATATGTTGAATTTTAATATATATTAATAATATATTTATGTTTACGAACTTTTAAGTATTTTAAAAGTCAAAATATTTGAAATTAAAGGACACCGCTCACAAGCATAATAAATTCCCACTTAAAAATAGCTTAAGGTATACGACTACGTTCGGAACCGTGGTTGGATAATATTTATGATATTTAGTGTCACTTAGATTAGAAAATGTATATAAAATTGTTTTCAGAATATTATTACAATAAAAAATTATTTAAGTACAATATTTTGACAAAAAATGAATATAGAATGACCAATTTTCAAAATATTCTCCTTTTGTGAAAAATGCTTCTATTATAATAATATTTTGCCTGTATATAGCTCAGACCTCTGTACAGAGGCTCAACTAGAATTTTTGAAATATATAACCTAGAAGTGCGTTTATCCATGTTGTATGACAACAGAGGGGAGAAATTTTAAGAAAAAAAATGCTGATAATTATTTCTATTGGTTGTAACTCTGAAAATAATGTTAATTTTTTAAAAAAAAATAGTTCAGGCTCTCTGGAGAAGTCTTTACTTTATATAAGCAAAATATTATTTTAAAAGCATTTTGTATAAAAGGAGAACATTTTGAAAAAAGGTTATTTGAAGTTAATTTTTTGCTAAAATATTGTATTTAAATAAAAAAAATATTTGTCAAAATTACCTTAAAACAATTATATTCATGTATTCTAATCTAAGTGACACTAAATATCATGAAAATTATCCATTTATGCACTTTTTTAAAATAACAGTTCCGAACTTAGTCGGATACCTTAAAACGTAAACAAATTCACTCTTTTTATTATAATTTAAATAAATGGACACACTTACAAAGTGCTGTAAAAGAACTTTTTATTGTCTTAATTTGTCGAAACATATATGAAAATGCGGACCGGCGCGAAAAGTCAGTCCTGACAAGCTTTCACACGCTTTTAACCTTGACTATAAAAGGAAAAAAGGCAGTTCTTTTGTTTTATTTATGGAATAATAGCATTGCTGATTGGTTGCTAGTGACGTAGAGTACATTATAATACAATTACTATTTACTGGGCCTTTTTTAGACTTGTGTTGTGTTATAAAAGTAAGGTGAGTAGAATAATAAAAAAATATTCAGTTTTTCTGAAGAAACATTTAAATAGCTTCTACAGGATGTTTCTTTTTAAACGAGGATTTTTCATGTATTTTTAACCGACTTCAAAAAAGGAGGAGGTTATAAATTTTTTTGTTTTTGTTTTTTTATGTTTGTCCACGATTTACTTCGGCATATTTCAAACCATTTGAATGAATTTTTTTTGTTTGATAGGGTATGTTACCAGATTGGTACCATTGTTAAAAATTTGGTTTAAAATGTCATCCCTAAATTTGGGGGTAACATTTAGGGGTTAAAAATAAAAGTTTCCAAAAATAATTAAAATTTGACGTGAATAAAGCCAATGGGAATCCAAATAAAATGCAACTTTTAAAAAACTACTTTCGCCTTTGGGGTTAATATTAAGGGGTGGCAAAAAATTAAAGTTTTCTGATTAAATAAGGTTTATTTTCCAAAGAAAAAAATACATAAGGCACCTGATTTTTAAGATATATGGATTTACTTAACATTACTTTAACGAAATCGGTTAAAAATAATTTTATACTTTTTAGGGCTTTTTTTTTAAGTCAGTTCTATTTTTTAAAATTTTTTTTTATTAAAATGGTTTTTGAAAAACGCCCAATAGCGAATACATAATTTAATGATATAAACGAGTGGTTTTCAAACTGTGTTCTACGGAACCTTGGGGTTCCACGAGGTATACCCAGGGGTTCCACGAATCAAAATCTAAATTTGAAGGAAAAAAATTAAAAATGTGCAAGCAAAGTATTCCCCTTTTCTATGGTGCCCTAAAGTACTTTTTAACGAGTATTTAAAGCAGTGTTTCCCAACGCTGGTCCCATGAGGGGAGAGAGAGGGGGTGATAAAGAAGAATTTCGGCATCCGGTTCCTTCTCTTTCAACTAATTTTCTACAACTTTTACTGCTTTGTATACTTGAATTCGGGTACTATTGAAAGAGAGATTTTGGCAGAGATAAAGTGATGAAAAGCATGGTCAAGTTTTATGAATGAAAAGAAGGGTCCTGAGAAAAAGACCCTTTTTCGAAGAAAACTGAGGAAATCTTGAGTCAATTTGACTTCCGAACTAATTCTTTTAGCTTTCTGTACTTATGCAGACAAGACAAAGTCGTACAACAAAAAAGGTAACAATATTTTCATTTTGAAATTATCTTTTAGATTTTTAAGGTTTAATGCCCAGGAATTTTTTAATCATTGCGTAAGATAAAGTGAAAAACAATTATTTTGCTGCATTTGTGCTTTTTCTATTTTATTTATTTATTTTTCGTTATTCATACATAAATATAAATGTCATCAGTTTCATAGAATATTTTCATGTTGATTAACATATTTAAGTATGTGTGTTTTCGTAGCTTGAATGTACCGTAATCGTCTTAAAACATTTTCGATTGACATTGTTATTCAAATGAAAAATTATTTGCCTCTCGTATAAAAATAATTTCTTTAGTCCCTTATAAAGGACGTTAGTAGTTAATTTAAAATGTAAAACATTAATGAGCTTTTGAGTATATTCGTTGTTTATATTTGTGATTTAAAAGATACTCTTCAAAAGGAAGTACTAAAGTGTTGTAAAGATCTAGAAACAGTGTTAACTGATGGAAATTCATCAAATATAAATGCGCTGAACCTGGCAGACGAGATAGTAATGGTTGAGGCTTTGCTAAATAAAAAAAGAATGTCCAATCGAGATTTTAGAATTCATATCGAACCTGGCTTTTGCTCCAAATCTCGGTTTAGTTTTAAGGATATTGTGTGTGCTTACTCTCCCAATAAGTGTGGCAAGTGGAGAAAGGAGATTCTCCAAAGAAATTAATGTTAAAAAAATTCTCAGAATTAAAAGTGAGAAAAAACACTTTTATGTTTAACTCTCACATTTCTTCATGTAACAGGGATATGGATCTATAAAAGATCCTCCCTCCCCTATTTGAAATTGTATTTTTGCGCTAACAAGTGGGAGTCCTGGATGGGAAAACAAAGTTCATTGAGAGTTTGTAGAGACAAAGATCTTATTGGATGTTAGGGTAAGGCAGGTGGATGACGTCAGAGTCTGAGAGGTATTCTTGATGACTTCAGCGGGAGAGATCTTGAGGAGTTTGGCAGGAAGTACTGGTTGTTGGAGTAGAGGCAACATCATTGGATGGTTGCAATAAGTGAGAAAGCTCTCTATTGGCTTCCCTGAAGTTGGGGTAATTAGGATGAAGGTCGACTATTCATGATCATTATCTAGAAAAGCCTCTACTAAGGCGTATATCTCGCGTTTTTTAGTGTTTTTATTTTTAACAGATTTGGCCTGAGGGGGGTTAGTACTAAAATTCATGTTATTAATTTGGACAGTTTAAGCTGTCAAAGCACTAATTCCTTGTAAGGATTGGGTAATAAGGTTAGCATTAGGATTTTGGTTTTGATTTAAATTTACAGTAGTTTGAGGGGGAATGACAGTTGATTGATTGGCTTGAGGTTGCGAGGTAATGGCAGAAATTGCACTACTTCGTGTCGCCGTTTGCTGGTTATTTTCAGAGTTAGGATTAGTGGCGTTTTGATTTTTAGTAGCATTAGCAAAAGAAACATTAGGTCGAACCAAACTATTAATGATGTTAGTGTAATTGTTTTTATTTGTTGATCCTTTTTTGGGTTTGAGGAAAAGCGGGCATTTGGCATAGTTTGCCATGTGTCCAACAACCTTACAGTTTATGCAATATATTTATTCAACACGTTTTATTGCACATTCGCGAGTTTGGTGGGCTTCGACGCATTTAAGACACATGGGTTTTAAATGGCAGTTTTCTAACGTATAATTAAAATTGTTGCATGAGAAGCATTGGGTTACCCCTTTGCTCTCATAGCCTTCAACGCGGACAGTTAAGAAGCATAATTTATTTAAATCGAAAATTTTAGAATTGTGGATGTTGTGGGGTAAAGAAATTAGGATTACCGATAGAGGCTGATTTGTAATACGGCCGATTAATTTGGAAACCTTATCTACGGTGAAGCCGAGTTCTATTAGGTCATTTTGATTTCATCAGTTTTAGTGTCTTGGGGTAGTCCTTTAATGACTACCTTGATTGGGCGTTTTTCCTTGGGTGTGATGACATAAAATTCGTATTTTAAGTCTTCTAAGAGGTGAATGAGTTGTCTGTGTAATTCGTTAGTGTTAGTGTAAAGTTTCAAGTACTCACCAGTGGGTTTACCGCGAGTTGATGGGAGTTTGTCCGTGATGATTTTCATTTGCTGTTTGTATGTGCCAGTTTCTTTTAACATAATTGGTGGTGGAACATAGTTAGGATTAGGTGCATTTAGAGTGTTTTGATTAGGTGTAGGAGCATTTTAGGTGTTTTCATTAGGTGGAGGTGCATTTACGGTGTTTTGAATAGTTGTACTAGTCGAGTCGGTTTTCTGCCGTTTCCTGAGATAAAACATTAAATCTATTTGCAAGCTCAATTTGAAAGTTTGGTTAAATGTCATTAAAATTTACTAAATTTGTTAGAAGGAGGCGTAGTAAAGCCATCAGATTTTTATTTACGTTTAGTTGAGAGAGATTTTTCGGTTTCCAAAATTAAAATTATTATTACTATTATCCTGAGTATCTGAGATCGTTATAATTAGTATGCTAGCGGGGAATCATGATGAGGGCAGCCATTAATGATACAAGGGGAGAGAGAGCTGAACTCACTTACCGCTTGATGATGCAGATCCGTGAACTCGTAGAGGCTGTTGAGGAGTTCCCTCACATGGGGATTGTCCGGGTCGTAAATTCCAGAGGTTTTCAGCACATCGATGGTGAACTGTTGTCCTCTTACAAATGTTGAGTACTAGTCCACTTCCTTGGCAAGTTGCTGCAGTCGTGAACATATCATGGTCGGCGTGGGTGTGCTAGGCCTAGTAGGCGTCCGTGTTTCTATGTCCAGAAGATTGTCAAAAGTCAGATCTATAGTCGAAAAGGGGTAAAATCCAGAAATAAATATCGAAGGAACTAACAAATGGGTGTCGCCCTTCTTTGAGACACAGTCACAGAATCCTTCACTCTTATTCTGGGGCTCTCTCTCAAGTTTAATTCTCAGTTTAAATGTATTTTTAGTATGTAATTAAATTTTAATATTTTGTGGTTCTATAAATAGTTTTAGTATTTTTTTAACATCTGTATTTTATAATTATACACTAGAAATGACTCTTTTTCTTTTTTTTCTGTACAACCCTAATTTTAATTTAGTGACAAAAATATAAATTAATATTTTTTGGTAATCAAAACTTCAACATTATTGATAGCAATATTTTTTGCTCGCGTTTTATTTTACCACTAAGCGTGGAAGGGCTTAGGTTATCTCTTTTAATTTTTCTTTTTTAATAAATGGGCGACATTTAACCTCTTTGCCCGGGACGGTGAAACTGCTAGCTCCGGCCCTGAACACAATAATCAGTGTTTAAGAATACACGTAAGTAAAGATTATTCACAAGCACAGCCGAGCTAATCGCTTGTCAAACAATCCTCACTACTCGCTTGTTTAATCATCGCCGTACCGGCGAGCATCTTTATTTATAGGCGCGACAGAAACTTCCAGAAGTATAACCGCTCGTGTCATTGAACGTGACACTAGTGGAGAGATCCACTACTTTCTAGAAGATACCAGAGGGTTCCGAACTCGCCAAAATGGTCGCCAAAAATGATGTCGACTTGCCTGTACCGCCAAGATTTCGCCAAGTTCTCATTGAATCGCCATTATAATGTAAGGGGCGGCATTGCTTGTGAGTAGCACAATTTTAACATGAAATAGTATAACATAGAGTAATATAAAGGCATTAAACACTCAAATACAAATTATTTACACAAAATTCGTAACACTATATATTTGAAAAAACTGTATTAACATCCAGTGTCATCCATTACAAGTTTTGAAAAATGTATTTTAACTTGAACTAATAGTGAGAATTGAAAAATGAAGGTGATTGTACAAAACTTTGTTATAAAATACATTTTCAATAAACACTTACATTACTGGTGGTAGTTACTCTAGTCTTAACATAAAATTAGACACTGTTTTTTGTTGATTAAAGCTTCAACATTCAGTATAATCTATTTTGAAGTTTCCTCCAAATGTCTGTCTTTCAGCCATGTTCTTGTTTTTTATTTTATATTCTTCACATTTTACTAAAAACCAGTTCACTTATGTAGGTACTGCCAAAGATAGAAGACTTGAATAATGCATTTTTTCAAATTCTAGATACTTGTCTTCAGTCATGTACTTCATGTAAAATTGGAATAATGTAGGATTTTCAATAAACTTGCATTTTATTGTTGAGTTGTGCTACAAGTCTATAAATCCTTATTGAAGTTCGGGTGGAACCACTGGCTTAGCTAGTCCTGAGTGGGGCCCCCATATCAAAATTTCTTATACCTTTCTTACAACAAGCTTTTTTTGGGGCCATTTAATATATTAATCTCACATATGTTTAGGCCCAAGTAGCTTGGGGGCCCCGTATCATTGATACTTGTGGTAGCTACACCCCTGGGTGGAACACTTATAATTCTTCCCAAAAGGCAAAGAGGGCATTCTCATGAAAGTTTTGTTCTCGCAAAAATTGAAAAATATGCTTTTGAATCCCTTTTTCAAATTTGAAATAGTTTGAATTCCATATTGAAGAGTTCTTCAGACTCCATCATTTTTAGGAAGTGAATGGAATTCTTATTTAGCAACTGACTTTTCCATAGAATTTTGTATGAAATGCTTTCAAGAATCATAAAGATTATGATTAGGTAGATATTTTCCAAGTAAACTTTAGTTCAATCATTAAAATGACTTGTAATGTCAACAAGAACTGCAAAGTGTCTCAACCAGTTCTCATCATTGAACTCATGAATGGATTTCCCTTTAGATTCCATGAATTGTTGAACTTAGCTATTCAAAGAAAACAGGCATTGAAGTATCTTTGGCTCAACCAAAATTATAACTAAACATTTTGCTTCTTTAACTAATGCTCTTTTAATGCACACACACAAAAAAGTCAATGTACTCCAAATATTTTGTGATCAATTGGATTAGATTTTTTAATAACATTGCATTCTAAAGTAATTCAAAGGCTACTGGTGATGGACCTTATAAATTTGAACTTCAGTCAAACAATAAGGACAGCACCCATTCAACAAACTTCCACACCACACCAACATAAGGACTTCAAACCTCGACAGATTTAACAGTCATTTTTCAAATGAACAGAACTCAAACTCGCAAATCAACACTGGCTACAAGTTTTGCAACATCACAATTTGGTTACTGTGGTGCTTTTGTGATTAAATGGTGTTTTTGAGATTTAAAAAAATAATTTTCAACTTAATTTAGCTTATAATCTGTTTTAATTGTGAATTTTTTTCCATACACAAATCTATGATACTTTTGCACAGCAAAAACAATTGTAAACATTTCTTTCTTTGAGCATAATTTTGCTCAGTTTCAGTGAGATAAAACAAGCCCCCAAGCCATTCTTTGAACTGTCACACTGAATTGCAGCTTTCTTTGAACTACCAAATTTCTTTAAAACAGTTGGAAGAAATTAATAACCCTTTTATTTTTTTAAAAGCATTTTCATGCTCAGCAAAGCACTGAAATTCTATCATCTTTTATAAGATTTCTTTGAGAGGAAATTATCCTGGAAACATTAAGTATAAGTTATGACACAAAATTAACCATTCCTAGAAAACATCTTGCACCAGCCGTATCAGTAGGAGTTTCCATTTTGGTAATTGTTTTTATATGTGGAGAGACAGCTTTAACACCTTCCTTTGAAATTATTTGGCCAACATATTTAACTTCCAAGACTGTATTGAAACTTATCTGGATTAAATTAAACATTATGCTTTTTTGCCCTAGCAACATTGTTAACGTTAGGTCATGTTCTTGCTCATTTCCCCCTGCAATTATTACATCATCAAAGTAAATTTCAGCATTGTTTATATCATGAAACAAGTTAGCATTTCTCTTTTGAAATTCCTCTAGAGCTGATGCAATACCAAAAAGCAAAACTAAAAATTGATACCTGCCAAATGGAGTATTAAAAAGGGAGAGGTCTGCACTGTCCTCATCTAATGGCACTTGCCAAAATCCACCCTTTATGTCAATGACTGAGAATATTCACCTTCCCCTCTAATCTACTAATGAACTCTTTTGAAGTAGGGATATTATGGTGCTCTCTTTTTATCACTTTCTTGAGATTCCTAGGATCTAAACAAATTCTCAATTTCCCATTTTTGGTTTTTCAACAACTGCAAAACTGTTGACCCAATCTGTGGGTTTGTTTACCTGTCTTTAACAAACTGAGATTCTAAATTTTTCAGTCTCTTTAGTTTAATTATTAAGTGCTAAAAGGACACACCTAAGAAGATCTATTACAGGTCTAACTTCAGATTTTAATTCAATATGGTAGGGATCTCCTGGAAATTTACCCAACCTTTTGAAAATTTTGTAATTTCACTTCATCTTTAAACATAAATTTAACCTGATCTACTTTTTTTTTATCATATTAAGTTTCTGACATGCTTCCCCTTAGGATTGGCTTGGCAACAACAATAAAAGTTAATGGAACATCAATATAATTATTTACGGAACATTTTTTTTTTTCAAAATTAACTCACCTTCAGGTTTTCACCAGAAGTTACCATAAGACACTAGTGCTACATTATATTTATTTAACTTTATGTTATTATCTAAACGCATATGTGTACCTTTGTAAGTTGATAATGGCAACTCATTTGCCTCTGCCCCTGTAACTTGAATTCAATTTCACTTTTTTCAACTATATTTTTTTAACCACACATTATCTAGATAATCTACCATATGTACACTATTAATATATAATTCTAAATTTTGCGTAGAATTTTCAATTTCATCTACTTTTTTATGCTTACTATTTGGTTTTGAGTTTTTATATACTACTGCAAAAAGATCTTTATACTAACAGTAAGCACATAGTCTTCTCCATGCAGGACAGTTATTTCTAGAATGTTCTCTACCACATCTGACACCTGAAAATGTCTCTGTGTTGATTCTGGTTTTTAAGAGGTTTTGGTGTGTCCTTCCTTATTTCGGGACAGATGAGGTTACAGTTTCTAACTACTGCCTATTAGTTTCTGTTGCTCTCAGAAACTGCGGTCTTCTTCAATGTTAAATCAGCTTCCTGTAATAATCTTTCCAGTAAAGAGTTTTCTCAGATCCCCCAGAACCTGATAATCTCTGATGAGGTCTTCCTCTTGGTCACCAAACTCGCAGGTTTTTAACTGTGTCAGGTAGTTGTCTACTTGCTGGCCCCTCTTGTTGACTACAGGAAAAAAATTTGAACCTTTCAAGGACAACGTTTTTTCTTGGGATACAGTGGTCAGTGTGAACATGTGCATTTCATCTTAAAATTTTCTCCTTTTTTTGTGTGTGTGTGTCAGATTCTGATTTGAATGTATTAAAGATTTCCACTCCATCATCACCAAGAAGATTTAATAATATGGCAATTTTCCCCCTTTCATCTTGTTCATTCTTTTCAGAAGCTATAAGGTAATTATCAAATTTCTAAGCCCATTTGTTTCATGCTTCTACTAGGTTGCTGCATGTGAAACCAATTTCACCTGGAGGTGTGAAGGTTTCCATTTCCACTGAAGAAAGAACACAAAATTTCAAACAAATATTATTCAACTGAAAACAGCTTATAGGAAACAGTTGATAATCTCCAATCGCTCTAACGATTTAAAATCAGTTCCACATGGAGATTCACTATCTATTTTCATCTGCTTAAATATTTAGCATTTGGGTATAAAAATTTTCCTGACACCATGTCATGTTCTTTAATGATTCACTGAGAATCTTAACTTGGATAAAGAACTGTTTATTTATGTATAATTATCACATTAAAAAGTTGCATGCATGGGTGCATTGCCATCTATTCTCTACACACAGAACAACAACTAACATATTATTATGAATTTTGGGTAAAGAATATTTAAAATAGTGTAAATAATTTATATCTGGATGTGTAATATATTAACATTTCTTTTTGTTGTATTTATTTTATGTTAAAGATGTAGAATTCGCAAGCAACACCGTTCCTTATATTATAATGGTGATCCAATCAAAACTTGGCAAAATCTTGTCAAGTTGGCATCATTTTTGGTGACTTAGCGATCATTTTGGCGAGTTTGTGACCATATAAATTCTTTTGGAAATTATAAGGGAAATCTACTACTCTCACAATCTATGACAAAAGCAGATCTTTCTTGAAAGATCTGTGAGGCCTATAAATAGAGTCGCTCACTGAAACTAGTTAGTCTTGTTTTGATTGTTGCATAGTATTGATTTGACCATGAAGAGTTGACCAGCGATTAGTTATTTCTATAGAAGTTGAGTAGGATGTGTGAGTGCTTGTAAATAGTTTTTAACATACTTGTATTTTAGATTCTGATAGTTGTGTCTGAACGCTGTAGAAGGTGTGAAGGCCTTCTGAGATTTATTCTGCAAATATTACTACTGTATCCTGTATTTCAAGGATTGCTTTTCAACAGTAAATTTCCATCGCTCCTGAAGAACTTACTGTCTTGCTCTTTGAGACTAATAGCATAAAAACCTTGATCTGTGTAACAATATGTATGAAGTAAGTTCAGTTCAGTACAGTACAATATCAGTACAGTACAAAATCAGTTTTATTACAATACAAAATAAATCACAATTATTACAATGGGTATGTAACACTACTAAGTTATTTTTTTAACTTCATTGAATTGTTCGGAAAATACCTTAAATCTGGAACTTTTTGTTTTTATTCCATTGCATTCAAATGTAGCAAATTTTTATTAATGTTTGGGTCTTTAACATGAGTTGCATTTTATTGTTGTATTATATCATGGATGTACATAATAGTTAGTCAAAGAAATTGAATTGGAAATGTTTTTTATATTGTAACTTATTATTATTTGTTGTTACACATATTTGTGAACAAAGGCTAAGAATACTTATGATGAAGAATTTAGAATACTCATATTAAACTTTATATGTTAGAAATAATTTTTTTTATCAAAATGAAATATGAATATAGATATTTATTCATCTAAAAAAATTTTTTCTTGTAATCCTTTTCTTTGAAATTTGTGGGAAAATAATTTTTTTTTTATATAAATCTTTTTCTAATTTAAAAGATTACCTCAAAATTTTTAAATTTATTTAACAAGCAATACATTGTTTTATTCATTTCTTTTCCATTTTTAATATTGTTTAAGTTTAAATTTAGTCTGTTTTGTCTTCTACAGTTTACGCTGCTTTTATTGTGAAAAAGTATTCAAGGATTGGTTCACATTGAAGGAACACATGAGAAAGAAGCAGCACAAAAGAATCAACCCTCTCAACAAAAGTTATGATAGATTTTATTTAATTAATTACCTGGTGAGATTTCATTTCCCTCTATTTGTCTACTCAACATGGATATAAAAAAAATTGTTCTTTGATAAACGAGAAAAGCTAAATTGTAAAGTTAATTGTATCTAGTATTGAAGAATACAATCCAAATATCTCATATATATTTAGCTAAAAAAAAGTACAAAGTACATTACTGATAGTTTGTGTGGCTCATACACTTATCTGTTCATTATATTTATATTTATATAAAATGTAGAAACATTTAATTAGCAAGTTTTGCATTTTTATTGTAATTTAAAAAGTTTAAGGGGGTCTGCCAAATGCACTGACATGGTTAAGGTACTTTTGCACAATGAAATCACATTATTCAGGCTTAAAACTTTTGTTGAGAACGTAAATTACTCATATAAATCCGCCTTAAAAGGTAGAAATGTCAGAAATAGTCTAGAAAATTTTAAAATTACGAAAAATACATATATTCTTGCTTCCAGAATTTTCTGACGCCATATTTGGCAAGCTTTATTACAAAACTGCAGATGGTGCCATGTGTATGTAATCTACGTACAAAATTTTTAAAATGTTACTTTAGAATAAAATTACCACATAAACTGCTTAAATACACATTAATAATACTATATTTTATGAAAAAGAATATTTTGCTACACGAATAATGACTTTAATCACTTCAGAAACACTAATTCTGCTTCCTTTTTTTTTCATGAAAAAGAGGGTGGGGGGGTTAAAAATAAAGTAACCCTAGAACTAGGTCAAGAAACCACTCCTCATGACATCCTTTGGAAAGGGCAACGGTCAAGTGATCTTGAGATCAGCTGACTGTTAGTCTTTGCTTAAATTTTAGAATGACCCATAGAAAGGGAATCATTTAAACAGGACAGCTATGGGGGGAAAGGAGAGGGGACTCTATTTTTAGAACTGATAGTGGGGTGACTCTGGGGAACAGTGGTCTTCAAACTTTTTCTACTCACAGAGCTTCAAGAATAGGGGTGGCCAACTTTTTTGAGAACAGTACCACAATTTGATAAAAAATAATTACGAGTGCCGTTTTTAACATTTCCACCAAACAAATATAGAAAAGTAAAAAAAAAAAAATTACTTATAGGCTTATTATGGAATTTTTATGCAAATATCACATTTTTTTTAATGCAAGAAATTTAAAAATAAGATGAAGTGCAAATTTAGGTTTTATTGTTAATAAACTTTTTACAGGTTCAATTCAGTTAAGTTAGGTACAGAATAAAAACGAGTCATTTGAAACATTTAATTTTAAATAATTATTAAACAGTTAGTATTTACTTAATGTGGCTTTTGAATTGCTCTTTTTTTTTTTACCAAGTCATCTATATTAGGATTAACTTTTGCAGATGCTAACAAAATTAGGTTATTATAGGTGCACATCAGCTAGCTGTATGAATAATATTTATATTATGTTCATACCAGAAAACGTTTACTCATACAAACATATTTTGATCCAAATTTTGAGACTTTTATCTGAAACAACCCTACTTCAATAAAATTGTAGAAAATTATTTATTATTATGCATTCAATTTCTTTTAATTTTTCAGTATGTCTTTGCGTGCCCCCGTTACAACTGCACCGTGCCACGGGTTGGCCACCACTGCCCTAGAACTAGAAGGTCTTTTTGTGAAGCCCCTAAAACTAGAAAGTATTTTTGTCGAACCCTATTCCACACACTTGTAAAGGCAATTAAAAAGTATTGCATCGATTATTAAAAAAATAATCTATTTTTAATATAATTTATTAATTAATAATATTAATCTGTGATCCAAATTTCACCCACCCATTCATTATGTTTAGTAACTAGAATATGTACTTGATTTTTTCACACAAACTGTCGAAGTTTAAGCCCATTAAAATTATTTGTAATCGCATTACATATTCTGAGCTAAATTTATTCCTATACTTTGTTTTTGTAGCCACTTATGCCAAGAAATATTTTTCACTTGTACACATTGTTCTGAATGGGATTAAAATGTTTAGAGGAATACTGAGTATTTTGTATGAATTTGCAACAAAAGATTTAGGAGCTTTTCTTGCTTAAATTTAAAGTTTGGACATCAAATCTGTTGAAAGGTCGATAAGTCGTTACCTCTCCTTTATTGTAGGTGTTTTCCCAACAAATGTCAAAAAGTGCACTTTCCATTGGAAAACTATTTAGTTTTGCAAGACATTGTACTAAAGAGTATACAATTATCTCGTGGAACCCGGGAGTGTAAAAATAAAATTTTTACAATCTATTAGGTAATATAAAAAAATAAAACACATTTTTATATCTTTTATTATATTATAATAAAAGTTTAAAAAGCATTGCAAGATAAAGTTATTATGTTGAAATAAAATTTTCCGTTTCTTAATGACAGGAATGGGCTTTAAATTCTTGTGGGGATGCAAACTTCATATAGAGAACGTGAATCCATTTTGCATACACATTTATAATTTTTTTTTTCAATTTATTTATTGTGACTCGTGGAACCCCTGGGCATGTATTGTGGAACTCCAGGGTTTCATGGAACAGAGTTTGAAGACCACTGTTGTGGTGTGTATACTTTCTTAGTGGGTGAAAAAACCCCGGAATTGTCATTTGATGTTTAACGTTGCTCTACAAAGCAACAAGAGGGCTATTGGTCACAAACCTCGTAATTTTGAACCATGGTCAAGTAACGTAGACGAAACCTGAGCTGGCACTCCCCTCTCTTAACGACCCCACCACACCAATGGGAGGATGTTTCAGCTCTTGACAGATTTAGCATCCATCGCTGCCCTACACGGCGGGTCTTTAGTGGTACTGGGCTCGAACTCGTGACAAAGCCAGCCACGATCCGATACCTGTACCACTTGGCTACCACGGTCACAAAAGAGTGTTGTAGATTTCGATGAAGCAGTGCTTCTCAAACTTTCAATATTTACGATCCAATTTTCAGTCATAATTTTCATTGCAGATCCCCTTCGTACAATGTATTGAATGCAATTATAATGTACTTTGATGATAAAACAACAATACAATAAGACTTTAACTATAAACCGTACTAATTATCAAGATAAACATTAAGCTTTGTACATGACAAGTCCAGGGGAGTCACTAGTAATTACTAAACTTGTTTTTAATTGAATAATGATAAATTAATTATTAAATACTTTGTGCAGTTTTGATACATTTATAAGTAGTGTGTATTACATCAGTGTGAATGTGTACTTCATTTGTTTCTTATTTAAGAATGTATTTCACACACACACAATTATTTTAAATTGTAAATTATTTTATTAAATTGATAATTATTTTAAATCTTTTATTTTCGATTTTTCGCGATATGCTATCTCCCCCCCCCCCAAAGTAGGGTTATCACAGCCTCCTGGGGGAGGGCGCCCTACAGTTTGAGATACGCAGCGATAAAGATTTTATTTTGAGTTTTGAGAACACAACTTAATAACAGTAAACATGAAACAAAATATGATTTGAGGCAGAAAAGCCAAGCGATTTACATAAAAATTTCGCCGATAGCGAAATGAAGATTTGATAATTTAGGTATAAAAATGAAAAAGAATAATTACCTTGTTAATAAATACTAGGTGTTGTACTTTCTCTAAAATTTTAATTTTTTCTCTTTTTTTTTCACCCTCCAATTTTTTGCGCTTCCAAATCTCTTGCGCCCTAGGCATGTGCCTAGCTCGCCTAAGCAGAAAAGCGGGCCTGATAAAGAGAGAAATTTGTGAGAATAATCGGTTCTTTCAAGGAAATGGCTTTTAACTCATACTTTTACTACTGAAGCCTGTTAGAAAAATTATTTTTATGGGAGCAAAGCAATTTTATTTATTTATTTTTTGTTATCCCAAACAATCAGTTTCGGTCACTTCATATTTTTTGATTCCAATCATTTGAATTGATTTACATAAAAGTTACTATGTTAATTAAATATCTTTTTCAATAACCGCACAATTAATAAAAATTTTGCACAATTATTAATAACATAAGAATACAACTTTTAATAAGGGTTGAGTGAGGGAATATTAATGTTGTACTTTTTCGTTAATCGAGAACTTTTGGCAACCGATCTCCTAATTATGAACCATAATCAAGTGACGAGGACGACACCTGAGCTACCCCCTCTCTACTAACTTCCACACCACACCCACTGGAGGAGGTTTGAACATAGACATGTGGCAGCAGTAGTCGAGTGGTTAAGGTATCGGATCGTTGGCTGGCCTTGTCTCGAGTTCGAGCCCAGTACCACTAAAGACCCGCCGTGTATGGCAGCAATGTACGTTATATTTGTCGAGAGCTCAAATGTCCTCCCATTGGTGTGGTGAGGTAGTTAGAAGAGAGGGGGTGCCAGCTCAGGTGTCTTCCAAGTCACTTGACCATGGTTCAAAATTACGTGGTCTGTCGCCAAAAGCCCTCGTGTAGTTTTACAGTACGACATTAATATTCACTCATTATTCATCGTTCATGTGTACGCCGAGATTCGAATAACTACGTATTCCTCGAATTCTGAATTACATCGTTGATAAAAGTGTCGCATAACAATACACCTGACATATTCTGTGTTGTACATGTAAATGAAAATTCAAGTTTTAAGTCGCACACTGTTATTAATTTTAGTAACAATAATAATAATTTGATGTTAATGTCATTCGATAACAATGAGAGATTAGCTTCTATATAATATAATTGTAGGTTAAAACGATTTTGGTCTTAAAGAAAATTATAAGCTCCTTTCCCCTAATTCATTTCAAACATATTGTTTAATTTTTACGCATGTGTGTGTGTTTCATAACCAAATAATAGTTTCATTTAATGTAGTAACACAGAAAATAGGCTACATTATGTGGTATCCTGTTTAAGAAAATGTAGATGGTAGAAACAAATTGTACTTAAATTTGAATTTCTGAATTGCCTTATAAGAAACACTCATCAGGAACATAATAAGTTTCGATACGAGTCTTTTAAAAGAAAACGTCATTTTTCTGTGAAAATGGTCATTAGAGCACTTTTTCTTAAATTGTTATAATCTTTTTTAACCACATTTCTATTTTTTATGTTATAAATTAATGTTATTATTTCTGGTATTCATGAAAATACAACAGAACTGTGTACTAAGAATTCCATTTTAAACGACATAAACTGAAGACAAAAAAAGTATCTGGTGTCTCCCTCTAGGTCCCTCCACAATGGAGGGGGAGGGATAGAATCTCAATCTGTGGTTTTTACGACTGCTTGACCCCCGTTTGCCCTTCTTCACTGTTCAAAGATGAAAATTGCTCATCGTACATTATGCAAAAAAAAAAAAAAACTTGTGTATTCTAGCTGTTATTGTGTTTCCTTTAGCTGTTTGAAAGTAATTTCTATTCCTCCCAAAGATTTTTTTTTTCTTCTTTTTGTCATCCCAAAGAATCAGCTCGTTGGCTTCTTCATATTTTTAAAATCCAGTTATTTGTATTGATTTATAAAAAAGTTACTACATTAATTAAATATCTTCAATGAACGCACAATTCAAAAATTATTAGTAACATAAAAATACATATACTAATAAAGGCTGAAATCTGCTTTATAACAAAAAGTGTTATTTTATACATCATAATATAATTTCATTAATTCAAGTGATTAATATACTTTTATTGAATGTATGTAATGTATATGTATGTATATACTACGTTATTTTATTTAAAAGACCAATTTTAAAAATGAAACTTTATAAATAATTAATTTAAATCCTTTTTCTTTGACATGATCCATAAAAAGATAATTACATACGTATAAAAAAAATTAAACCTTTATCACAGAACAGCTAACCATGAATTGCAGTACCAGTAGTGTCAAAGTGATGTATGACAGTTAGACTTATTCTATGCTGCATATGTAAAGTAAAATTCAAGTTTTGATTCATACAGTTATTGATTTTTAGTAACAACAATAATAATGATTTATTATTAATACCATTACATTGCAGTCAGAGATTAGCTCCTGTATGATATAATTATATGTTAAAACGATTTTTGTCTCATAGAAAATTACAAGCTATTTTACAACCTTCTTCATTTGGAAAAAAACGCATTAAAAAATTAGAGATTTACAGACATTTTTAGTTTCTGGTTTATGCCTTTACAAATTTTGTATGTGTTTTTCTCAGATTTTCGTTTTGGAAGATATGAAAGGGTTTTCTATTCAAGATAGTTTTGAAATTTTTTGAAGATACTTATATATCTGTTCCATAAAAGTTTTATATAAATTTAGATCTGAGAACTCTAGCTAGTTTTTTTAAAACATTTAAGTTAATATTTTAAAAATATTCATATTTCTTCCAGGTTTCCAAATTTAACAATATTCATGCTTTTTCTCGGATTATCTATAAGAACAATTATTAAAATTCAACAAGGAAACAGGTTTTCAATTCCATACCTACTTAAGGAAGTGTAATAAAAAGGAAGCTTAATTTGAAAATTAATTCGATGAATATAATATAGTCGGCCCTCCATTTTGCGAACCTCTATCTTGCAAACTTTTTCCTGGAACCAAGAACATTTTATGATTTTCTTCATCAAATAACCTATAAATAGCTAAATGCATTTTCCATTTATCGAACTTTCTCTCTTGGGATTCGATTTTTTTTTCTCTCTGTTTTTGAAATATTTCTGGACCTACATGTGATGTAATGAGCAAGTAAAATCATTTGAAACGATTAAACTTGAATTGTGTGAAAAAAAAATACGCTTGATGAGGTATTTCGTGCACTGCAAAGATGCAAGGAATGAGAGAAAACATTTTTTTTAAATGAAAAAACTCAAAACAAAATTAATAGACTTAACCAGTAGTTAAATTGAAGTACACGCATTCTTAAAATTACTGGTCATAAAATATGCATGTTTAAAATTACTTGTAAGCTTAAAATTGGAAAATGTTATTAAAATTTTCGTTAATCATAATACAAAAGTAATTTTTTAAAGTTGAAAATATACCGAGTATATTTCTTGACAAAGTTGTTTTTTTCCCTCTGCTATCCTAGCCGAATTCTTTTTGATAGGTAAGATATGTAAAATAAATAGATATTAACTTACAAAAAAGGTGTGTGAACAATTGATTTTATAATAATGTATAGTTATGTGAATTCAAAATTTGTTTTAAGTGGTTTTTAAACTATATTGAAAAATAAATCATTTCACGAAATTTTCCAAATAACGAAGTTTTTTTCAGGTTTAGTGACGACTGTAATTTAGTGAAATTTTTGTCATATTTTCAGACGTATCGGAAATAATAACATTAATTTGTAAAACAAGAAATAGATGTGTTTGAAAACAGAATTATACAAACTATTTGTGAAAAAATTGCTCTAGATTATTTTCTTAGAAAAGTAACATTTTCTTGTGAAAGGCTCAAATTGAAAATGATTATTTCCTGATGAGTATTCTTACAAAGCAATTTCAAATACAATTTGTATCTAAGATATGAGCAGAAAGAAATTTATTACATATCTATCAAACAAAAAAAATTGAATTAAATACGCTAATACAAATAAAAAAAGATATCTGTACAAAAATAAAACTGGAGGTCTATCAAATCCTTCCACCAAAAATTAAAACTCTTTTTTAAACTCCATCTTTATTCTTAACCCTATGGACAATTTTTATGATACCCAAGAAAATGTAAATGTACTTGTTCATTCACTTGTGGATATCCCAAAATATTTGCACGGATTTAAAAAAAAAAAAAGACTGTGCATCTATTTCCGTGGCAATTCTAAAAGACAGCACTTACAAAACAAAACACTGCACCCCATTGTTCTCACCATTTGATTATGGTTTTGAATAGTTTGTTTATTTTACTGCAACTGCGCATGCGTTCTGAAACCGACTATATCTGTCAATCACTTCTTAACCACACCCCGTTGCTATAGTAACGACGGGTTATCTTTTTACAAATTTTATCGCTTTGACGTCATCCGAGTTGCAAACAATGCCATCTGTTGGATAAAGGTAGTTTTTGAAAATATGGCGGTTGACCTTAAAGTTCCATTTCTCATTATAGTATGTGACTTCTGTATTTTAATGAAATTTGAGTATGTTATTAACATTACAGCACTTTTTTTTCTTTCTGTTAAAAATGTGCAAAAAAGAGGGAAGTTAGGTATTGTGTGAGCTCTTTATATACATGGTGATTATAATTAAAGTAAAAGTTTCAAAATGCTATAAAAAAGAACCACTGATCAGAATGAGGCCAAATTTGAACAGCATATTATTGAAGAAGGGGGAAAGCGTATGGCATAAGAAAAAAAGTAATTCCAAATTTTAGCAACAGATGGCGCTGTAAGCATTGAAATTTAAAAGGGTTCTATTGGAAATGATAATGAATTGTAAAACAACAGCTAAAGTGAAAGAAACACGTTAAAGCAAGTGAGCTGTTCATGAGCAATACTGTTAGTTATGTAAGCCCACCCACAACAGCAAGGTCATATCATAGTGGATGGGAAAAATCGATTTTTAACTGTCCCAAGTCCAAAAACCGCATAAAAAGGGCCCATCAAATTGGTTTTTAAGTATTGCGACATTGGTGCAAATCATGTTCTATATGCTGTCCACTGTTTGCTACAAGATTAAATTGAGAAACTGGGGTCACTTTCAAAATGTGTTGGCAATGCATGACTTCAATTCAGCTAAGTGTGCAATTGGAGCACTGAACACAACATCTTTCGAATTGACCCACAGCCAGAAGTCACACAGATTAAGATCAGGTGATCTGGGTGGCTAGGCAGGCTGTAGGGAAATGGTGGCTGATAAATTTAGCATTTCCTAAATTCCCCTTCAACAGCAGCAGCAGATTTGCAATGTGCAGAGGAGCACCATCTTCCTTAAAAATGATCCCATCCACACAACCATGCTGTTGAAGATCTGGAATGATGTGGTTGCATAAAAGACACTCATAGCACTGACTGGTGATGGTAACTGAATCAAAATCACCCATCTCCTCAAAAAAGTATGGCTCTATGATAAATGATGCTGTAAATCCGCACCACACAGTGACCTTTGTAGGATGAAGTGGTACTAGTTGAGTTGCAAGTGGATTCTCTGTTGCCCATATTCAGCAATTCTGTGTATTGATGTATCCTGTCAGATGGAAATGGGCTTCGTCTGACCACAAAATTTTCCACTGCCATTCATTGTCCACTTCCATGTGAGCAAGAAATTCTAAAGCAAAAGTCTCTCTTGCTGGTTAGTCAGAAGGAAGCAACTCCTGCACATGGCTGATTTTGTATGGATAACAATACAGGATATTTCATAGAATTTTATGACTGCTCACAGGCCTGTTCAGTGTTCAGGCAATTCCCTGAGCATTGCATGGTTGCAAAGCACCACTCGACTCCTGCACTACTGTGACCACTTCTTCAACAACCGTCAAATTAACTCTTTTCCTCCCTCAAGCAGACTACACATGAAAAGAACCTGTCTCTTCAAATTTTGGAATAATTTTCTCCAGACCCTGGGCAGTCATCGGACCAATGCCTTTTTTCATACCCTTGAGAGTCCAAACCTTCTGCAGAGCTATTGATGCACAGTCATTATTCTTGCAAAAAAAGCTTTACAAGCAGAGCGTGGTCCTTCATTGAGACAGTCATTGCGAAATTCTCAGACAGAAAATGAGGAAAAGTCGATAACCCGACGTTTTTATAACAATTGAAATGAGTGAGGTGCAGGACAGGAATTTTAATTTACATATTAAGATGCTTACAGCATCATCTGTTGATAAAATTTGGAACTTCTTTTTTTCTTATACCATATGCTTTCCCCTTCAATAATATTTGGTTCAAATTTGATGTCATTCTGATCAGTGGCTCTTTTTTCATATCGTTTTGAAACTTTAACTTTAATTATAATCACCTGGTATATAACCAGCAAGATTCAAACTGAATTTTGATTTTGCACCTTTTTTCCTTATCAAAACTTTGTGATTTAAAAAATTTGGAATTGTTATGTGTTTTACTCTACCAATGTGGGATGAAAAAATTTCTGAACTCTGGCCTAAAGATGGTGCTCCCGGAGTTCAAAGTGTAGTCCTTGCTTAATATTTCTTGCATATTTCAAAGGATTTGTTTGGTTGTTTTTATACTGTGCTGTTTTTAAAATTTTCTCTTTAACCAAACATATAAAAAACAGAAGTAGGAGCTGTAGTAAAATATTTTTTTTAAAAAGTCTTATCTCTAACAAATTTGAAAACTCAGCTGGATGCTATACAAGGATAGAATCTGCTCCTTCGTTTCCAACTACTGAACACATGGGTTGCAGATTTTAAATGTGGTTGTATGATACTCTGGGTATGGAGCTTTCTGGAAAGCGAAAATCAGCCACTCCAAATGAAATTGTTGAAAAAGCTCACAAAAACAATATGAGTCACAGATTAAAATTGGCAGCAGTTGCTGAGTCTATTTGTATATCCAAAGAACAAGCACAAAATATTTTAACCAATATTTTGTGTATGAGAAAACTGTTAGCAAGATGAGTGAGGCATTTGCTGACCTTGGATTAAAAACTAGCTCATGACAATATCCGAACAATGTTTGGTGCTATACAACTTCAACCCAGCTAATTTTTTGTGGCCTTTCATAGCTTTGGATGAGACTTGGGCCCATCACAATATACTCCAGCGACCAAGCAGCAATCACAACAAAGGACAAACCAGCACCAAAAAAATCGATAATTGTGCCATTTGCTTTAAATGCTATATCAACAGTTTTTTGGGATGCTAAAGGTTTATGTAGAAACAGGCAGAAGCATCAATGTTAAATATTATGCTAATCTTTTTAGGTAAATTGCTTTCCAAAATCAAAGTTAAAATCAAAGTCTGTGCTAGATAATGCTCCCATCCACAAGGCTAATTTGACTTAAAACTTCATGAACTGAAGTTTGAAATTCTACCTCATGCACCCTGTTCTCCTGATATAGTCCATCTGACTACAGCTTCTTCCCCAACTTGCAGAAATTTCTGTTGTTGATTCCAATTGTTGGAAGGGGATTACTTTAAGCAGATTTTTATATCTCTTGTTAGGTCTTTTCTACCCACCCTCATACATGTCCTGAAAGGCCTCATATGGTGTTGTGTGAAAATTAGGAAAATGATGTCATGTATCGTCTTGTGTCATGTTGTACTGTAGTTTTAAACCTATCAAGTTTATCATGAATGCCTTATGCTATTGTTGAGTGGCATTTATTCAAAATCAAGTTAACCATTCTTTTGTAGAAGTGTCATATCAGACAAAAGTAATATTCTTGTATGAAATCTCTCTCTCTATCTTGATAATTTGCATACAATATTTGGCTGAAGATTTGATTTACATTTTATCTAGCTAGAAAACTGAATTCATATTTCATTCTTCACATAACCATATGAAAGAATTATAAAATGCATATGAATAAAAATAAGTTTTATAGTGTTTCAAGAGGGAGAGAAATATAAAAAAAAAATTGCAACTTTAAAGAAGTTCTTAAAAATTATCAAATCCTGGGAAATAATATTTTTAAAAATTAAAATTTAAATTAATATATTTAATCAAAGTGAAGTAATATTCTCACAAATGTATCGTAAATTGATAGAAATTTTTTGGATGTTCATTTAAAATTCAAGAGGACGGAAATTCATTAAATCTGCTGCCTAACTGTTAAAATGTGTGTTTATTGTTAGAATTTTCTCCCATTTTTAAAAGATTAAAGGCTAAGAAACACATTTTGTGAGCAAAAAAAAAAAAAAAAAAAGTTGATTTATTTGTAAATAAAGTGATTTATTGTTAGTTTTTAATTCTGATAATGGTAATGTAATTCCACAAATAATATGCTTTAAAAAACAATGTAAAATGAACCATATACTTTGTGTAAATTTTTTTTGCTTATAAATGTATTGACCTTAAATATGTGTTAAATTTATTTATATTTTATCTATATAAATTGTTAACTAGTTTTTCTTGTTTTTTAAATAAAAGCATTGTGAAATATGATAATGCATTTGTGATCACAAATGTAACTACGTACAACTACTGCATTTTATTGAAAATTTTATAAAGGAAAAAAAATTTGAAAATGTTGTAAGTTGTTGTTGAATGCATGTGGATTGGGAATTTTTTCTATATAAATGAGTCATTCATATTCATTTATTATTATTGAAGGAGTAATCTCTCTTAATCCACAAATGATCTTTCTGGTTAGACTGTCTTTTTATAAGCAAAGCGAATAGATTCTGAAATTTTCATAGCAAAATATATATATGTAAAACACTACTCTTATGTATAGACTCTTTAGTGACAAAATTTAAAGAAAATTTTTGCATATAGAGTCAAAGACACACCTATGGCACATTCAAGTTTTTTGTACATAAGTCATGTACTGCAAAAGAAAAAAGAAAATCAAGGTAACATTCTTTTTTTCCCATTGAGGAAAAATAAAAATGTTTTATTTTGAGAATAAAGGAAAAAAAAACATTTTCCCTCCCCCTTATATAGGAACCTGGAAAACCGTGGCAGGTTTTTAAGGATGAAGATGACTCATCTTCACAGGATAGCAGTGGACAGTGAGTAATCTTTCTCTCTCTGTATATATAGATAAGGATAGTGGAATCCTTTTACTAATATTCTACTTTCCATTGAATCTTTATTTTTCTGCCTTACATTTTCACATATGACATTCAACTACTAAAATTTTCTCAGCAAAGATCACCTATACTTAAAAATCTAATCCTATTTCATTTCCTTTTATAGTCATAGCTCAAACTATTTCTTGTTTCTCTCCATTCAAAATGCAGATAAAAGATGCTGAATTAGCAAAAATCGAGGAAAGTATGCAACCCAATTCCAAATTAGATGAAATTGACATTGATTTGCATTGCTGGTTGGACTTCCTCCTATAATCACAAATGGATGAAAAGCCTACATGGTACTTTTGAAACACGTGTATACCTTATATTTTTGTGTATAAGATGAGAATGTATGAAATTTTTTTATGCTCAAATACAGGGATTCTTATCTGAGGGAGGGAGGAAAATCCTAGTTTTAGTCATGATTTTATTTATTTTGAAATTCCTCTCCCATGTACAAGCGATTTTAATCACGAAAGAAAAAAAAAACTCACATAAATCCTTCAAAGTTTATGTTAGAATTTATGTTTCTGAATGTATATGATCAGCATACTGCAAGTTTTTCTTTCAGGGCAGGAAATGTAAGTCAATGACTACTTGGTTTCTTTATTTGATTTCAGATGTTCATCCTCCACTTTTGAATTTGTTCATTTACAAGGAAATGTTCAGCAACAATACATTTCAGCATAATTTCAGTAAACACAATCACTTGTAGTTTGAAATTAGCCGTATGCAAATTTTTCTTCCTATTAATTTCCCAAATAAAAAGAAAAAATGAGGCAAAAATTAACGCAATCACAGATAGTGCACGAGATAATAAACTCGTGGAAGCTTCAGATGATTTATTTCTGATAATTCATTCTTTAGTACCTCGCATTTTACTCTAATGCAGTTTGATTGGAATATATCCCTACTGTTTTACCTGCTTGGCAACATTTTCACTGTTAAAATGACATTTCAAAATTGCAGAATTTTTTTTTTTTTCAGTTTAGCTGATGTGTAAGTTTTAAATTTTGGATTAATTTTTGTAAAACACTCTTGGCTTAGGTGTAAATTAGCTTCTGTTCAAAAATATACTCAAAAATATAGCCTCTTGGTGGCTAAACCTTTTCTTTGCAAAACTTTACATAGGACATTTTTTTCTGTGCATTAAACAGCAGAAAATGTCTTAATAGTATATTTTATCTAATGAAATGCTCAATATACATTTAATCCAGACATTTTATTACTAGGACTTTATAAGTACATATGCGTATAGATGACCCTTATACAATGCTACACAAATAGTATAATTGTGATATGTTGTGAGATATGTAAATGTTGAATTTTTTTCTATAACTTGGTTATGACTTCTGAATAGTGTAATCTTCAAAATTTTAAATTATATTTCTTGTTATCACATGCTACTAAAAATGATTTAATATGTGTTAAGGAAATGCAATGGTAATTCTAGCATTTTCAATTTTATTGAGAAAGCAGAATTAAACAGCT
>BMAV01024756.1:48411-61040 GCA_019973955.1 Trichonephila inaurata madagascariensis
TATATATATATATAATTTCCAGAACACTAAGAAATATAACATTTGGGTTTTATGTTGAAAAGGAATTTCCTGTAATGTTATGAGAATCTAACCTTCAATATACAAAGGTATATGAGATTTTATTTTCTTCCTCTGTGTAATATTTCAGAGAATGTGCAGATTTAGAAATTCCATTTATTTGCCTCTTCTGTGGAACTGAGTTTTATGAAGTTAATGAAACACTTGAACACATGAAGGTGAGTGAAAGTCATTTAAAGTTTATAAAATGGTACTTGTGCCTGTGTGTGTGTGTGAAAGTTTGATTTTTATTTTTTTATTCTTTAACTGTAGGATATACATAAATTTGACCTACTGCAAATAAGAGAGATGTATGGACTCAGTTACTATAAACAAATCAAATTCATCAATTATGTGCGAAAAAAGGTGAAGATATTTTGTTAGTATGCTACTATAGTTAATTGCCTGTATTAATTTTATAGCAGATTGTTTTGTCATGTAATTTGTAAAGAAGTTCAAATCGAACTTCTAGAGCAATGATGGGCATACTTTTTTTTGAAATGGGCTAAAAAATTAAATTGTGATTGGCCAATATAATTTACTATAAATCATATTAAAATTTTTTTAAAAAGTGTTAGTTAAAATTTCTTTAATTCATACTAATGTGACAAATAAAGCTAAAAGTACGTTTCTTTTTTAAAAATTTTAATATAAAATATATTTTTATAATTTTGTGTGTATTTGTTAGGGTGGGTTACTTTTTTGCAAATTTAAATAAATTTTAAGCAAATTTTATATAAATTCTTGAAACTTTATTTTGCTTATGCAAAAAATATTCCAACTTGTTTTTGGAGATTTTCTCATTTGCAAAATAAATAAATAAAACACGCCTCTGAATAAATTCTTTTAATACATTGAAATTGAATATTTCTATATTATTGTTTCGAATTTGTGGCAGGGGAGAAAGAACTTCTTAAATAAGCATTTGACCTACAGGTTATCATTTATCTCTCATATATCTCTAAACAATTTCAGATCTCTTGCATTTTCAAAACTGAAATTTGATTTAATTAAATTTAAACTACTTTACTAGAATGTTTATTTATTTTAAATTATTATTGTCGGATTTTTCATCTCAAAATTTAGAAACATTTTATTTTTAAATCCAGACAATTTTAAATAATAAATGCTTAGTTATCAACACACTAAATATGTAATCATTTCTCATTCAGGTGCATGAAAAAGAATGCCTGTTATGCAGTATGAAGTTTCAATTTCATGAAGATCTTCTGAAACATTTATTGGAAACTGGCCATTCCTCCTCTCTTCCAGAGCCATCTGTCTGGGATCAACCTTTGTGAGTAAAAACTTTAGTAAGATTTATTTGCTTTATCAAACAATTAAAAAATTTTATTATGTCTTAAATTTGCATTTTCTTTGGCAAATTTGTAGTATTTCATTCATAATAAAAATAAGTTCATTATTTTAAAGAAATTAAAATTTGAAATGAAGGTAGAGAAACAAAGCTCATAGTATTATTTTTATATCTTCAATATGTGTAGGCTGTTCAATAAGTAATAAGACTAATTGTACTGCCACAGAACCACTCATCGGTATGTTAATTTCTGCGGCATAAGAAAAGTTAGTTTTCTGTATTAAGAAAAGCTACTGATAGATGGCATGTACAGACTCATGTTCTTGAGTATCTTGTGATCAAATTGAAGCATGTTTGCATGAGACTGTGACACACGGCCAGTTGTCGAAATGGAAACAAAAATCAGCATCGGAGACCTTTGATACGATACAATATGATTAATGACTGGAACAAGAAGGCGGCAATATCTTAAAATGCTTTATCACAGTAGACGAAGCTTGGTTATATCACTATGATCCAACCATAAAACAACAAAGCAGTGAATGAAAACATCCATCTCCACCTACTACTAAGAGAGCAAAAACTGTGAAATTTGGTGATAAAGTTATGACCATAATTTTTTTGATTATGAAGGAATTGTGTATCAACACACTGTCAAACCCAGTACTACCGTAAACAGCTCGTACTACCCAAATGTCGTGCGAAAAATGGTACAGCACATTAAAAGGAAACGTCCATTACTCCGAAATGGCTTCCTATTGCGCCATGACAATGCCCAACCACATATTGCTTGTTGCATAATGGATGTTTCACAGCAGAACAACATAGAGATTTTACCACACCCTCCATACAGTCCTGATCTCACTCCATGCAATTTCTGGCTGTTTCCTCAACTTAAGAAACCATTATGAGGCAAACGTTTTGCAAGCAACAAAGCATGTGTAAAGGCTGCAGAGGCAGTTTTGAGAAAACTGTCACAAAATGGACTTTTACATGTTTTTAAGAATTGGGCAGAATGTTGGGATAAATGCATTACGTGCTGCGAAAGTTATTTTGAAAAAGACCATGTAAATAATGATAATTCAAGGTATTCTGTTTTTTTTTTTTTTTTTCATAATTTTAGTCTTATTACTTAAAAAACAGCCCTCGTATTTTTCCAATCATGTTGAAAATTTCAGATATTCTTTAATACTATATACTCTGATTACTCAGGTTGATTACACTATCCATCTACCTCAAATAAATTTCTATTAAAGTTTTGTTAATATTGTCTGTGCAGAGAAAAATGTCTGCCTTTTAAAATAACAAATGCCTTTTAAAAATAACAAAACTTTTTAGGTATGTTAAAAATAGGTCATTAATGAGATTCTCTCTGAAACATTGCCAACCAGTGATCCTTGAAAAATTTGTGATAGTCCGGAGAAAAATTAGGACATTAATTATATTTTTATGAAGATTCAGTTTCACAAGTGATAAATAAAATAACATATTACAGAATATGGATTAACTTTTTTTTAAAAAAAAATTAGCTTCTTTTGGTGAAGTTTAAAAACCAATCATCTTTATCAATACTTCATTTTCGGCTTTCTATAAAAGATAAATACCTATCACTGAGTGAAAAAGCATTGAACATTTTTATTCAATTTTCCAAAACAACAAAAAGACATTTTCATCTGTAACAGCAATTAAAACTCGGTACCAGACTCTGCTTGAAATGAATGCAGCTCTGTGTGATGTCATTGACACAGTCCATAAACTGATTCCAAACAAATAGGAACCAATATCACACTAAAAATGTATAATACATAAATAAACTTAGATTTTTCATTTTTTAAAGATATTTATAATTACTCTATAACTTTATTACCTTTGATGGATGCATTTCACATTAATAGAATAAGAGTTTTCTGACTACTATAAAGTAAATATATTTACACCAATTTTTTCCCCTAAATATATATTTGTGGTCTGTCAAATATAAAATATGTATTTTGTGGTCCATAAAGTTCTAAAGGTTGGTGATTGCTGATATACAGCATTGGTATCTCAATTTATTTTGCATGTAAATTATTTTCTTTAGGGAATATAAAACTTTGAGGGAACACTTCTTTATCCTTGGGGGGGGGGGGGAAGCAATACATTATATAATTTGCTTTGATTGATTATTCAACAAACCTGACATGCAGGTAAAATATTTTAATAAAAATACTAGGGAGTTGTATTTCATAAGAAATTCTAAAGATTAATTCATATTTATTTTTTTAGAATTTAAATATCATATTGCCAATTCTTTAAAAGTGGTAATACACACACACACATTAATTTGTTCACTTGTTATTTCATCAGGATTTTCACAGTTTTAGTTGAATTGTACAATTTTAGAGCTGCAAATTCTTTTATTTATTATTTTTTTAAAGTGGTTTAGTAATGATGATTTTATATAATTTTTTACATATTAATGATGTATAGCTAAGCAGCTAATCTCTTTTAATCTCTAATGAAGTAGCTAATCTTTTATTAATACTAATATTTTTCATTTACAATTTGTTTTTATCTTAATGTCAAGATAGAAAAACATAAATTCTCATGTATTATTCATTTTAATTACATGAAAATTTATATTTTACTAAATATAATGATTTAAAATTCTATATGTATTCATAGTAATAATGTATTAAATTAAAAGACATTGACTCTCATTCAAATGTCACATTATTGAGGGTTTTTTTTAAAAAAAAAATAACTTTGGTTCTTGAATTTCGTTTTTTAAATATGAGTGTTTGCTAATTGCTTTTTATCTAATTTTAGTATTCTCAACTAAATATTAAATATTTGATTAGTTTTTAAAGTTATTTTTCTGTTTCATATTACCACCATTTTTGAAATTGATAATTTCATAAAAATGTGCAGGTATTATTTTTCTACTTTTGAAAATGATCATTTGTTATGGTCCATGGTGGATGAAAATTCTGATTGTGAAGAGTGCTGCGTTTATCCTGAAGATGTTACTTTGCCACCTAGATTGAACTCTCCTCCTCCAAGTGAAAAATAAAGTTTTTTTTATTTGTGTAATTATTTAAAAGAAACAAATAAATGTAGTATGTAATGTTTTATTTTGTGATACATACTTGCTTAGCTCAGGTCTTTCATTCATGCATATCAATGAACTTTGTAATCTTTAGTTTTATCTTCCACTTCTCTCAGTACTCAGATTTCTTAGCTATTATTTGAAAAACAATTGGACACAAAGTTTAATTATTCAAAACCTATTTATTTAATATTTTTGTATTTAAAAGATATTTAATGAGGAAGTTTATTTGTCGTTGAAAGAATGAACAGTTTTACAGAACTACAGTTGGGAAATAAAAAGGGGAATAAATTATATTTTTATTTCTGTTTGTACATATTAGCTGATCTCATGAGAGAATGTTTCACTACAGGTGAGACGAGAAAAAATCAGATGTAGCCAGTGAAGAAGGCGTTGCTTTAGGCATGGCCCTGTCTTGCTGCCTGAAAGAAAAGAGATAGTTATTTTGCTTCTTGGGGAATACAAAATGTTTGGAAATTAATTTTTTTTCTTTTTTAATTTTAATTTTTTTAAAAATTTTAATTTACTTTTCAAAGTGAAATAAACCATACAGTGTAATTGTTATTGAGGAACTATTACTGGGTCAGTACGAATGAATTTAAAGCTACACAGTACACTTTTTTAAAAAAGCGACGGTAAAAATAATTTATGTTTAATATTCAGAATATATTATTAAGTTGATTCTGAAAATAAAAGTTCAGTTTGACCAGCCATTATTTTACAATTTTAAAAAATGAAGAATTTTTTTTAGTTTTTTCAAACTTTTATAAAATGCTCAATTTTTTAAGTTTTTTAGTTATTTTAAGTGATTTGTGTTTCTCAGATTATTGCAAACAAAAGTTAGTATGGATTTGAAAATTTATTCCTTTGTTGATTTTTAAAAATTATATTTAAAGCTAAACCTAGAAAAAGCAAAAATTTCTTAAAATATTAAATTAAAAAATAACTAGAGATCTCAGACCTAAATCCATACTAACTTTTATAGAACATATATTTGGGAGTATATACAAAAAAATTCAAAACTTTTTTTTGCAGGAAAAAAAAAGACTTAAGAATCAGAAAACACTTACATCTTCAAAATTAAAAGTATGAGAAAAATACATTTAAAGTTTGTAAAGTCATAAAGGAAAGTCTAATAATGCCTGTAAAGCTCTAATTTTTAATAAGTTATTTTCCAACAAGTTCTACCTTAAAACACTACTTTAATTAAATATCACTGAAAATATTTTTTTAATTAAAAATGTATTTTTGCATAATATTGATAGCATTTGTTACAATGACAAGTTATTCAGACTAATCTTAACACAATAATTTCACAAAAATTTTGAAACAAAGCATTTATGTACAAAATAATAAAGATACTAACTCAAGCTAAAAATCACCAGGTTTGTTCATAAAATTTATTTATTTCAGTTTTAAATTGGGGCAGTTTAGAAATTTTTTGTTTGCTCAGCTTTAAAATACTTAAATACAGTACTATAATATGTTTACTATAATGTAATTTGGTACATCATGGAGATATTCAATTTTATCTGCATACTTGAATTGCAGTATCAACTGAGTGCTGATTTTTATATACATCATTTTCAGTAGTAATTCATCTTTTCAAAATATTGTTTCTCATAGCAACCTGAGAACCTTTTGACATTGGAATTTTGTCAACAGGAAAAAATTAATGATAAAGCTTCTAAGTCATATAAACTATTTTTTAAAACAAAAATTGGCTTTGAAATCAATCTTAATTTAGTAACTATGAGAATTCAAAACATAATCAAGCAGAAATAAGTTTAGTAATTGAAAATTAAAATTGATAACACTGAAAAAATTGATTGTGCTCAAAAATATTTTTTAATTCAATTTTAAAGTGGAAAATTGTTTAAAAAAAGGAAATCAAAACCTAAACTTTAAAAACTTCAAAAAAAAATATGTTTAAAACTAATTTATCACCAGATTTGAAATTTGGTGGCAAGCTTCCCAGTGATTGTAGGGTATTGTGTAGCCTTAACTGGCATCTTTGGTAGCATTTATTACTAAGAAATTAAGGTGTATTTTGAAAATTTATCTAATTTGAGATTTAAATTCTCCTTACTAATTTCTTAATAAATTTTTATAATAAGTTATGGCATAATTGAATTAAAATTTTGGTATACCAATGTACCAAAGATTTTAAATTCATTCATTTTAGTTAAACGGGTTGGAATTAAACAATTTGTTACGAACTGTAATTGTAAACCAATATGTTGATGTACTTAAAAATACTGTTTTTATTTTATTAGATTATCAAATAAGCAAAACTCATAAATTCTGAATTTAAAAGTTTAATTTGCTGTGGACTATGTGCTTGAAGTTAATTACTTTTTTTAATTTAAAGACAATGTGTTAAGGTTATTAATACTACAAGGAAATATAACTTTGTTCCATTCATAGTTGGAAATAAGCTCAGAGGTAGATACAGATTTACAATTCAAATAAGATGTGAGAAATCTCCTTCATCCTTATCAAACAGATTGTTTTTAAAGTGAGTCAAGTTTTCATTAAGAAATTCCATGTCCTTTTCTCAGGAAATTGCAACATTCACAAATTTAGAACAACATTTCAACCCAGCCCAAGACTATGAGTTAAAATAACTGACCCACTCTTATAAAGCAACAGAGTATTTAGCAATGATTGTACACAATTTTTTTACTTCACTCGCCTTGGTGCATAAGGACATCAAGTTTAGTGGCGTCGGGTCCCCCCCCAAATTGCCCTTCCAAGATGCGGCGTTCTGCCAGTTCCATAAGGGCATCTGCAGCTTCTAAAGAAGTCAGGAAACCTGTGAAGAAAAAAAGAGTGTATGAGTTCATCGACTGAAGGTCTTAGCACTTTAGCAGGTAAAGTGTTCTTACACACATAGTCTTTCAATAAACTAACAGAACTGGCTCAATAAGAATGACATTTATTTACGATGTATGAAAAAGCTATTTTATGTATCCTTTGAACTCATACATGGATTCCTTCTGATTTTCCATTGTTTAGAAGCATGTTGCTGTTTTTATTATAGCTTCAGTAGCTCTCGTGTTTTCTTCTTCTTAGCCTTTCAAACACATTTTCTTTTAGGGAAAAGTGCTAAAGCGAGAGACGTTTTTCAACAAAAAGCTGCACCACAGAAAAGGCTATGGTTCAAGTTGAGATCCACAAAGTGACTGTCAATGTCTCGCTCAAAGTGTTTGTCTTTAACTTCTTTGTGCCCCTCAAACACTTGTGTATGGAATGCAATCTCTCTCTCTGTGTGTTGGAGTTTTGTTCAATTTCGCCAAAAGTTTCTAATTCACATACTATTCAATTTTAGAACTCGATGGCAAACAAGGTGGCTCGTGACTGTAGAAACTCTGAGGGTCAGATAATGGTAAGGTTTATTCTGCAGTTTGCATCACTCCCAGGCTATTGTTGCTTTCATAGGTCGCTACAAAGCTTAGTTAGCCAATATTCAAAAGAGAAGCAACTTTACACAGACATCTTATTTGAAATGTTATAATGCTTTCTGATGTCAACTTTCGTTTCTTCTAAAAAAGTTAAGCAAATTTGCCGTAAGTTTTAAGGAAATTACCCTTGTAAGTTCTCTTATGGGACCAAAGCCTTTTGTATTTTAAATATCCTTGCACTCAAGTGCAGGATGTTTTCATTTTTTAAGACGCTTTGAATGCTGGTGTAAAAAGTTATTTCGTGCTGCCCTCTCTTGTCTCGATCCTTTCTCTTATTCATCAATGCTGTTGAAAAAATAAAAATTACAAATGTTTTGGGTACACAATAATCAAGCTTCCAAGAAAACGTCTTGCCTTTTAGAAATTATTAGTGAAAAAGTAAATATTTTCAGTCAAGGTAATTGGTATTTAAATAACGGTAATAGCAAGAAACAAAATAATCCCATAAGCTTCTTATTTAAATTCAAAGTTTTGAGGTATGCAATGGTTTACCTGAGCATTATGGCGTGAAGTAAGAATACATTTATGGTTTATTACACGCCATATAAATAGTAAAAATGAATGCTAAAAAAAGTTAAACATATTTTTAATTTACAGCATTATAAAATATTATAAGAATTACTAATTACTTAGGTTGAAACATGGAAATTGAATAAAGGGGAAAGCACGTCTTTCCTCGTGCGAGTCAGAGAGCGAAGTTAGACCGAGAGTCCGTTCATATCAGTTCACTTCTCCTTCTCGCCGGTTGGTTCCAGTTAAGAAGAATTAGGTGGGTGCCGAGGCACGCCACAGTACTCCCCCCCAAGTACCGAAGGTACGAAAGTCTTAAAGAGTTTTTCATATGATTGAAAGTCCTTTGATTCACAGTCTATGAAAATTCACAAGTACTTCGGGTTGAATCTGACCTTTCTACCAGAGCGAGTCGTCGCTGGTATGGGCACATTTTGATCAAGTCTAGGAGGAAGTACAACCGGGTGGTTACTTTTCCGTACTGGAAAGGGCTCCTTTGTTGAGTCTGTGTCATTCAACAGAAAAGCTGGCTTAAGTCGATCAATGCTGATCGTGGAGGTCCTGTCATTTATTTTGATTGTAAAGTGTTTGTCGGTCCTACTCAAAACTTCAAATGGTCCTTGATAGGGTGCTGTCAACGATGGTTTCAATCCCTCAACTCTAACAAAGACATGAGAGCAGGTTTTGAGGGCTGTGTGCATGAAACATGAGGTAGATGAATGACAGGAAGCAGGAGTTGGCTTAAGAGTCCGGAATGTTTCTCTCAGCCTTAAGAGAAACTCGGAGGGATCAGTTGGGGGTCTGACTTGAAGGTTCAAAGAATTCTCCCGGAAGCACAATAGTTTTTCCAAATACCATTTCAGCGCAGAATGCATTGAGGTCCTTCTTGATGCACGCTCGCAGACCCAACAGGACCACTGGTAGCGACTCTGTCCATTTTGTATCGTTACACCGAATAGCTTGCTTGAGGGTACGATGAAGACGTTCAACCATACCATCCGAAGAAGGGTGGTACGGAGTGGTTCGAATTCGTTGTATTCCCAACATTTGTTTCAGGCTGTAGAGAAGACGAGACTGGAACTGGCCTCCTTGGTCTTTGGTTATGATGGCAGGTACACCGAAGCGCGATATCCAGTTAGCGATGAAGCTTTTTGCCACGGCTTCAGCGGAGATATCACTGACGGTAATGACCTCCGGCCATCGGGTGTAGCGATCAATGCATGTCAACAGGAAGGTGAAGCCATCAGATGGTGGAAATGGTCCAACTAGATTGATATGGACGTGCTGAAATCTCTCAACGGTTAGAGCAAAAGGTTGTATGGGGCTCACGGTATGCCTCTGGACTTCGCATCGTTGGCATGGAATGCAGCATCGTGTCCATTTAGCAATGTCCTTCAACATGGACGGCCAGACGAAGCGGTCTTGGATGAGGCGTTTTGTGGCACGAATACCTGGATGGGAGAGATTATGGAGAGAGCGAAATACTTCAAAGCAAAGTTCCTCTGGCTTATAAGGCCGTACTTTTTCTCTACTGACATCACAGAAGATTTCAAGAGCATTTCCCATTTTCAAAGGTTTTAATTTAATGGATAAGTCAATGGAAGAAATTAAGGTTTTAAGTTCCTCATCTTTGGTTTGACTATGGGCTAAGTGTTGGAGATCAGTGGTTGAAAGATTAAGGGCATTAATTCTTGAAAGAGCATCTGCCACTGAGTTATCAGATCCTGAAACATGTCTGATATCTGTGCTGAACTGCGATATGAAATCAAGATGCCTGAGTTGACGGGGAGAACACGAGTCCGAGATTTTATTAAACGCAAAAGTTAAAGGGCGATGATCTGTGAATATTACAAAATTATGTCCTTCCAGCTGGTGCCTAAAATGTTTTATTGCTAAGTATATCAAGAAGTTCCCCGTCATACGTGCTGTATTTTGTTTCCGTTGCACTCAGTTTACGTGAGAAAAACGCGATAGGTTGAGGACCATTTTCCGTCAAGCAATTTAATGCACCTCCAACTGCGGAGTTGGACGCGTCAACCAGTAAACAGAGCTGTTGATTGGGGGTAGGATAATTCAGGGTTGCAATGTTAGCCAATGAGGATTTGCATTGCATAAATGCGGTCTCTGCTTCCTCGTTCTAAGGAACGGGACGTTTATCGTTTTTTTTTTTTTTTTTTTTACAATTAGTAGCAACTTGTTAAGAGGTGTTTGGGCTTCGGCTGCATGGGGTAAAAACGTCTATAAAAATTTAACATGGCCAAAAAAACGCCTCAGTTGTGAAATAGTATCTGGCTTAAGAAAATTTGAAAAGGCTCCCACTTTATCGGGAAGTGGTTTAACACCCTCAGCTGTTATGAGACAACCCAGAAATTTTACAGATGTTTTGCATAAAACACATTTATCGGAGTTTAACTTGAGACCGTAATCTCTTAAACGAGAAAAGATTTGATGTAAGTGGTCAAGGTGTTCGTCCTCGGAGGAATATGCTATGAGTAAGTCATCAAATTATGGAATACAAAATTCTAGATGAGCTAAGACTTGATGCATGTGTCTCTGAAATGTTTGACCGAAATGTTTTTTGGAATTTCGAAGTCCAAAGGGCATAGCAGTATACTCGAATTGACCAAATGGGGTAGTTACGGCTGTTTTAGGAATATCGGGTGGATTTATTGTGCTATTTGATGATACGCTTGGGCCAAATCCAAAGTAGTGAATATAGTTTTTCCAAACAGATTTTGGATGTGAGGGACTGGATAGCGATCGGGCACGGTAACTGAATTAAGTCTACGGTAATCACCACAGGGTCGATACTCTCCATTAGATTTTTTAACAACATGCAAGTGGGCTTGCCCAGGGGCTCTTTGACGGACGAATTATACCTTGCGCCATAAGGTATTCGAACTCTTTCTTAACAGCTTTTAAAATTGTGGGTGTGAGACGACGAGGTTTTGCAAATACTGGGGGGCCTTTAGTTTCTATGTGATGATAAACTTGATTCGAAGTATCAACATTTATCGGTTGTGAAGGGTAATTAATTCGGGATATTGTTTTAATACCTTATCGAACTTAGTATTGCCGACTAATATTGCTAGGTTAGATGCTACAGACTTAATTTTTGTAAGTTGGCCGTTCGAAGAAAGTTTAGTGTTGGCGTCGTTAACTCTATGATGTTTAGCATCGACAAGCAAATTAAAATGTTTTAGGAAATCAACCCCAATGATTTGTTGGCGTACATCTGCGATTACGAAAGACCAGGTAAATTGGCGTCGTAAACCTAAATCGAGTAAAATTCGTTTTGTGCCATTAGTCTGTATTTTTGTGCCATTCGCAGCGTACAAAGTTAAGTCTTGTTGAACTTTAGCATGAGGCGCGAAAGATTTAGGAATAGCAGAAATATCCGCTTCTGTATCGATCAAAAAAGTTATCTTAGAGGAATAATCGGCCTATAAAATGCGGTTAATGAGGCGATCGCCAATGAGGCCAGGAGACGATCGCCTTTCTAGTTTTCTGAACGAAAAGAGCATGGAGTAGCACTTTTTTGCTTTGTTGCCAAAATTTGTAAAAACAATATCCATTTGTGGGTTCTTGGTACCTTTTAAAACGATTTCGCGAATTTCTGCTATTGCGGAAATGGTTTGAGTTACTGGCTGGGCTACGGGAACGCTTCACGAAACTAGTTAGTTCGTTTACTTGCTGCGTAAGTTGAGCGACTTATTGTTCTAATTGTGCAGTTTTTTTGTCAGATGTTACTGCAACTGAATTAATTCCTTGGGAAAAAGTCAGGTCATTGATTTTATCAGCAACAGTAGCTACCTGATCTAAGTTTTCGTTGAGAGCAGCAAGAATTGTTTGCATTCCGTTAGGCAAACGTCCGAGCCCCAGCGATTTCAAGAGTGGCTCGCCAACATTATCGCCTGTGAGGGAACACATGCGCGTAAGGAGCTGTGATGGCCGTTGGTCCCCTAATTCTAAACCCTGGAGAAGAGTTCGAATTTTAGAATCCTCACTTTCTGAATGTACTTCGATTAAACGCTTTTTTAAAACTTCGTACTTTCCGTTTTCAGGTGGTTTTAGAACCAAGTCGCTAACAGAATTTAAAATGTCTGACTCAACAGCAGACAGAACATAACTAAATTTAGTGGTATCATTTAAAATTTTGCTTAAATCGAACTGCGCCTCTAATCGCACAAACCAT
>BMAV01024756.1:76768-86906 GCA_019973955.1 Trichonephila inaurata madagascariensis
GCCGATGCTTTCGTCATCCTTTACGTACATAATACTCTCCCTCATTTCAGAATTTCATGCCTCTCAGATGATTTTTCGTGAAGTTATGGCAATAAACCCACCTGTTGCTTAAGTTTTGCACACCAGTGTATTTTTGTAATTAACTTCCATTGCAGCATTGGACTTACAAAAAATTGCACACAATGACAAAAGTAAGCACTTGTTAACTAGAGAGATTATGTGATAAAAATCTCATTAAATCCCTTTTGAAAGGTTTTGACCTAAATTCAGAGGCGTAACGTATACCCTCGCATTGCGGGGAGACCTAGGGATTCTAGGGGGCCCAAAGCCTGACTGACGCCAAGTATGTATTAAGGCTTGGGGTCCAAAAGCTGACCTTGCAATGGGCCCTAATATTCTCCGTTACGCCATTGCCTCTTTCCAATCAACTACTTGTCTTACTATTTCCTTTACTTAAATTAATACAAGGATAGAATTAAGTATTGTTACATTACAGCTGCCAATTTTAGCAAAATTTGTACGGATTAATTTGCCTTTTAAAGTGATTATATTGATCATTTCAAATTACTGAAAGAATTGAAAGATTATATCCTTACTCTCTTTTAAAAAGAACAATTTACCCTAAATATGTGAATCTCGAAGTTGACATGAGTTTAACAAGCATTTATTTGCCTATTGAAGTATTTGATGGATGTCTTTGAATAAACTGAGACGAACAAAATCAAAGTAATTCCTACACAATCTACTAAAGAAATCTATCAAATATGTTATAATTTTCTCAAGATTTTATGTGAACAACTTTTAAACCGAATTTCTTCAAATTACGAAACTTTAAAAAAGATAATGAATTTTTCCCCTAATGATTTTTAAAATTCAAACTGTCCTTTTTTTTTATCTGCCCTTAGAAGTAGCAGACCAATCCAAATTATATGTTCTGGAGAATCAATGGAGATAAATTTTTAACATACAGTTGAAAGATGTTTTTCTATCTGAATCTGAGCTTTTAAATGATGGAGAATTATTTCGGTGTCACATTTTTAATATAAAAGACGCAGTTGGAAATCCATTTTTAAGAGATTTAGGTATAATTGCTGTAAAGCTTTACAGCCTACCCATAAGTAATGTCACTGTGGAAACGGCATTCTCCAGAGTGACGTCAAAAAAGACAAAATTAAGGAATCGAATGTGCCTCGAACTGTTTGAGTCAATTCTCAGAATCAAAATGACTTTGGAAGAATGAGGGACTTGCTGCTTTGATTTCATTCCATCCCTACAAATGCTTCAATATAATTCAGAAATTTATAAAAAGACACAGCAGATCACGATACTTAGCAGGAAGAATTTGAATGTATTTTAAATGAATTAAATAATTAAAGCATTTAAACGTATTTTTTAAAACAGTTTTACAAAATTAAAAAAATTATATTTATGAATTTCAAGTGAAAATCGATTCGCTACTTTTTGCTACTTTTTTCCCTCTTCGTGCTACTTTGCCGCATAAGTTTCTGGACAATCTGCCTCTAGCTCACGCTGACAATCAAAGAAACGGTCACCTAAGGGGGACGGTATCACAACACGTTTTTCGAAAGTTGATGTTTTAGGTGGTGTCACGTCATGAGTAGATAACAAACAAAGAAAAATATTGTCACAGCCTCATTTTAAAATTAAAGCAGTATTTATTTGCTTCATAGGTTACTATATATGAAGTAATAAAGTCCAATAAATATGCCAAGCCGGTGCAGTCAGCCTCAGTCGCGGGAGTTCAATCTTTTTCCCGAATCATCTCTCAACGCCCCGGCGTTCATCCTCTCTTCTTTCTATCCTCCACCTTCCAAGTCTCCTTATTTCAGGGCTCCTCTCAAGTTTTTCTCCATCCAGGGGTCTCCTCCAAGTTCCCTAAAAAACCCTTTTAAACATCAGGGGTGGGTCCACAACACGCCTCTCGTCTCTTCTCATTGGCAGACCTCAAAAGTCTGTCCTCGTCCGGGCCACATTCGTGTCCTATTTGTGCGGCAAACACAAATACATACCCGGTCAGTCTGGAATGTAAAGGTGCCATCATTCTTGTGGAACATCTGTGGATACACTTGTCTATCACACCACCTGTTTTCTATAATCTCATTCTTTCGACACCGGCCGAGGCGACATGATTCTTTCATACAGGCTTCGCCTATTGTCAATGGGGTTCCGCTCTCTTTGGCCATTATGACTTCCAGACTGGGTGTCGGCGTTTGCACGAGGTCAGACAGTAAACAGTGACACCATGGCCACGTGCACTTGTCCCTTAACATCTGTTCGGAGCCATAAAACTTAGTATGAATGGAAGGGTGGGGTTCACCCCAATCGAAGACGTCACGGTAGAAAGTCATTAAAATAATTTAAAATGCAAGATAAAAGTAACATTTGATATAAAAAAAATTTTAAAATATATTTTTAAAATTCTCCAAATTTTTTTATTAAAAACCAATTCATGAGTTTTAAAATTTTGGTATGCGTAATCTTAGTTAGAAATGCTAGAAAGACGTGGGGTAAAACATGTTTCGCGAATCGGTAACATTGCTTTCTAGACGCGTACTATAAAGATTATTTTTTTTAAAAAAAAAATAATCTTTATAGTACATTTTTTTTCAAAATCGTGGTTTCCCTTTGCTGAAACAGTAGATAGAAAGATATGATTGAAAGGAATGGAATAGATTTAATTGTGTGTGTGTGAGAGAGAGAGAGAGAAAGATTTTTTAAATTCAAGGAAATTCCTTACGTTCTGTCCTTTTAAACGACTTCTGGTTGTAATTTCGAACACTTGTTTTGGTATAACCTTTCAATGAAATATTTTCTGCTCACATTTGCGACCTTATGTGATTTCAAGTTGTCTCTCTACCAGTGAATCGCCCTGTGCTTATTACATCCGACATTATTTTACACGGTTGATAAGTTACATGAAAGATCGTGCAATAGATAACATATTTGTAGAGTAAAAAAGGAGTTACGTTCCACGTTCTTTTAAGTCATGGTATTATGAAATTAAGAACGTAGTTCCATACATTTATCACGAGCTTTAAATTTATATATGTTTCAGTAAATTAAAATAAAATGAGGAATGCATACATATACAACGCATAGGACAATAAATTAATTGCATTCAAAATAATAATGTTAAATTATTCACCACTATTTATATTTAACGCATTTATTAATACTGTATCACAGATAAATAGAAATCGCTATTTTCAATATAAAGGTCGATGTTGTACTGCTATGATAAAATTCAATAAAGGTTCATATTATTTTAAAAGTTATTTGCTAGATTTGCTACTCAATATAAGGAAATGTGAACTCAATTTAATTTCAACTAAAAGAGGTAAAAGTAACGAGTATAAATATATAATTACTATAAGGTATGATATTGTGTGACCACAGGTATTATATTATTTGTGACTACATGATTGTGTGACTACAGGTATGATTATTGTGTTGACTATTGGCATGATTTTATAAAATGCCTGTGACCATTTTTTTTTTTTTTTTTGGTTATATGAAATCATAGACCCTATTTCTATAGCCCTACAGCATGAAAATAAATGACCTACGAAAAGCTAATATTCTGTTGAATAATTTTTTGAGCAGACTGACACTAATAAGAAATCAAAATTCATTCAGTTGTTTGTTAAAAGAGTTCGAAGGTCTTGCAAATGAATGAAGTGTGCTTTTCTGATGAATTATCAGATGAGACAATTTTCTGATTCGGACTCGTTTTTCAAAGTCAATGTGTATTATTGCTATTTAGGTGTGTTAATATCTCAAACCTGACAAAGATTTCAGTTTCCATGGTCCTAGCAATATTTTTGAAATCTAACAACCGGATAAAAACTTATTTTTTTCAAACTAAGATACAAATAAAAAAACAGGCCGCAAATCTATCTACTGAATATGATAAATACTTAACAAACAATACCTATGAACAATTAATTGCTTTAAAAAGTTGTTTAAAAACCGGAATTGAGAGTAAATCATTCTGTTAAGGAACTCTTAGAACTATTGTTAATTTTGTGACGACTTCGATTGGGGTGAACCCCACCCTTCCATTCATTCTAAGTTTTATGGCTCCGAACCTGACCTCGGGCAAACGCCAACACCCGGTCTAGGAGGTATAATGGTCAAAGAGAGCCGAAACCCATTGACAATAGGTGAAGCCTGTATGAAAGAATCCTGTCACCTCGGCTGGTGTCGAGAGAATGGTATTATGGAACCCAGGTGGTGTGATGAATAAGGGTGTTCAGAAGTTAGATAAGAATTATGGCACCCTTAGTTTCCAGACGGACCAGGAATGTATTTGTGTTTGCCGCACAAATAGTACACGAATGTGGCCCGGGAACGAGGGCAGACTTTTGTGTCCTGCGAATGAGAAGAGACAAGGGGCGTGTTGTGGACCCGCCTCTGGTGTTTAAAAGGGGGGTTAGTAGACGAGGAGGAGAGCCCTGGATGAAAAAACTGGAGAGAGAGCACTGGATGGAGAAAGTTGGAGAGGAGCCCTGAAAGAAAAGGGATTGGAGAGGAACGGAAAGAAATGAGAAACTATAAACGCCGGTGGCGTTGAGAGATGAGCGAGTGCTTTCGGGAAAAAGGATTGAGCTCCCGTGAGATAGACTGACTGCACCGGCTTGGCATATTTATTGGACTTTATTACTTCATATTTAGTAACCTATGAAGCAAATAAATACTGCTTTAATTTTAAAATGAGGCTGTGACAATTTTTCTTTGTTTGTTATCTACTCACGACGTTACAATTTCAATAGACTCACCTAAAATATTCCGAATGTTCTTATAGCATGTCTGCTGCTTTTTATCCTTCCTGTTGTGACGGGCTCACGCATCTTTTCTGTAACATAACCTCTGGGTTCTTTGACGGCCAAGATTAATGGCAAATCTTTTCCAACCCAAATCCGAGAAGTGAAATGCAATTGTGAAATGCAAATAAGATAGCTTTTAAAAGAACAGAAGTTTCAGTAAGCAGGATGGCAATTTAGGGAATGTTATGTTTAGAGGAGATACGAGTGTGAATTGACGGCCTGTCAAAAAGTTACCGGGATATTCAGCCATTGATACAAGGTGCATACCATTGCACGTACGCCCAGACATCTCGTACCGTGATAGAATCTTATTTTGGATTAAGGTAGGACTGATTATTTGATTTTAGAACTTGTAATATTATCAGAATTGAGAGTAGGCGGATAATATAATTATTTAAATAAAGTGGTCTAAGTTACGCGATCCGGTTTAACTATTTTTGTGTGATTGATCATTATAGATTCTCGTTTATATAAATTTATCTAAATTATTAGAGATTTCAGTTATATTCTTAATAAAGTCATATTAAGAATTTTAAAATCTCTATTCAGTTTGAGAATCCCACACCTCTAATTCACGCTGACAATCAAAGATATGGTCACCATAGAACGACCATATCACATTGGCGCCCGAACAAGTTTAATTTACATGACCCTGGGGTAGAAAGCTCGAGTGGGTTTGGTATTTTACCAGAAGTGTGCTTTTCCGGGTCGGAGAATGTGACAGAATTTCTGGAGGCCATAGACAATCAAATAAAATTACTAGAAATACCTAGCGATTTAGCATGTGCTTATTTGAAAGGTCATCTCCGGGGAAGGGCCCGAGATTGGTATCAGATATTCGGATCAGCGTTAGTGCACGATACCGCCACGGATTTCGCGCAGCTAAAAGCTGAACTATCAAAAGCATTCCCAGCCATAAGGAATAAGAAATATTTAGAGGCGAGGTTTTATGCCTCCCAGCAGGGAAGGAATCAGGAGCCAACGGATTTTGTTTACAATTTGTTAAAACTCCACCAAAATTTAGAACTAAAGATGTCGCAGGCGGACTTGGTTGATCACATTTTTGTTAGACTCGAACCACAAGTCCAGGACTATGTGGAGGTCCAAAATCCACAAAACACGGTACAACTTTTAGAGATATTAGCTAAATTTGAAGAGATGTATTCTTACAAATCAAAACGAGGTTCGCAGAATAGCGATAATATGGAAAGACAGAGTCGAAACGAGCGTAGGATGTCTAATGTTGATGATAATCGCAGAAACTGGAGAAATTCTGAAGTTGGGTGTAGACCAAATAATTGCAGAAATGATTATAGGGGTAACTATGAGAATGGCCGTCAAGGTAATAGGTGGTTCGAGAGTAGGAATAGATTTCAGAACGATGACCGCAGATTGAACGAAAGGGGATACCAATTTCGAAAGGGAGATCGAAATGATGATTTTAATAGAGGGGACCGCAGAAATAGGGGTTCGAGTGAGAATTTCAGTCGAGGCGATAGGATGCAAAGGGGACGATTGAATTTTTTGAAAGTTAATAAAGTTCAAAGTAATAAAAAAACCCGGCAGTGGATATACCGATTAAACTTTCTCCGATATGTATATCACCCGTGGAACTTCCATATGTTCCTATTTTATTAAATGACACATTTTTGAAAGCACTATGGGACACTGGAGCGGAGAAATCATTTATGTCTGAGGAAATATATAAAAAATATTTTTTTTATAAGCAAGTAAAAAAATCGCGAGCTCAGGTGATCACAGCACAGGGAACGAAATGTCAAAATATAGGAATTGTAGAATTGAATATTCAAATTAGGGAGTTTGAAAAACCAAGGTTTCATGTGTTGACGGATTTAGAATACCCATGTATTCTTGGGGTTAATTTCATAAGTGGATCAAAGATCGTTTTAGACTTTGATTGAAAATCGTTAAAGATTCCCGATTCGCAAATAGAGAAGATGGTTAAAACAATTGAGGAAGAAAATGTAGAAATAGATCTGTCTAAGACAAAGTCGGAGGATAAGCAAAAACAGGAATTACAAAATTTGTTTAGTAGTTTTAAGGGATTATTCTCAAACAAACCAGGTCTTACTCATGTTTTATACCATGAAATTGATACGGGAGATAATCCACCAGTAATTTCCAGGCTGTACAAATATGATCGGCAAAAGCAAGCGATAATAGATTTTCATATACAAAAAATGTTAAGAGAAGAAACAATTGTTCCAATTCAATCCCCGTACGCGTTACCGGTTGTGTTATGTAAGAAAAATAATGGGTTACCACCGGATAGTCCAGAAGCATATATATTTGCGGTTGACTATAGGAAACTGAATTCCATCACGCTATCTACGCTATCCCTTACCGTTAATAGATGATTTAATAACGAATATCCCCTATACGACAATAATGTCATCTCTTGATCTAAGAAGTGGGTACTTTCAACTGGCAGTGATATTTTTAAGACCGCATTCGTAGTAAAAAGTGGCACTTACGCTTTTCGGCGTATGTCATTCGGCTTATCAGGGACGGCTTCCAATTTTCAGAAGGCAATTGACCTAATCCTGAAACCGGTGATAGGGAAGTTTGTGAGTGTTTATATGGACGACGTTATCATCACGTCTCCATCGTTCACTCAACATGTTAAGCATTTAAGGTAGGTTTTTTCGTTATTGCAAGATGCAGGATTGACCTTAAATAAGGATAAATGTAAATTTGGTTGTGATGAATTGAAGTATTTAGGATTGATTATTACTAAGGAAGGAATCAAAATGAATGAGACAAAGGTTCGAGCCATACTTGAGATGAAACCACCACGTAATTCGAAGGAGGTATCCAAGCTTATGGGTATGTCCCAGTGGTACGCGAAATTTATTAAAAATTATCCTGATCTTTGCGAACCCCTTTATAATCTTAAGCGAAAATTAAAAAAAATTCTTCTGGTCCATTGAGGTGCAGAAGGCATTCGACGCGGTCAAGGCGGCCATAACAAAGGCGCCAGTTTTAAAATTGCCGGATTTCAAAAAGCCTTCCGAGTTATACACAGATGCAAGTTCAATAGGTTTGGGAGAAGTTCTAAATCAAGAACAGAGACCAGTTGTATTTGCTTCACGTACTCTGAGCAACGCTGAGAGGAATTATACTGTAACCGAGAGAGAATGCTTAGCAGTAGTGTGGGCGCTGAATAAATTCAGAACATATTTAGGATAACTCCCTATTAAAGTTATTACTGATCACGCTGCCTTAACACGTTTAACTCATGGAAAAAAATTTCTCGAGTAGGATTATCAGAGGGGCACTCAAATTAGCAGAAATTAATATAGAATGGGAACATAGAGACCTGGAATTTAAAATGCGGTGGCGGACATTTTATCTCGAAACCCAGTTGAAAGTATAATGGGAGAAAAAGTTAATTGTGGAATAATCAGAGATTTAGTACTTACTTCGCGAGAACAGTTAATAACAGAGCAAAAGAATGACCCAGAATTAGGTCATATCTATAGATATTTAGAAAATCCGGAAGATAACTCTGTTAATGCGACGATATGTGAGAATTGGTCCCGCGACTTCCGTCTAATTGAAGGCTTGTTGTTTTATGCGAAACACGCAACGTCGTTAGGTGAAATGCTTGTATACATTCCAAAGTCTTTAAGAAACAGCATCTTACGCGAATTCTACGACAAGCCAATCGCAGGGCATTTAGGCAGATTTAAAACTTATCATAAAATTCGGGACGTTTGCTATTTCCCGTATATGAGAAAATTTATTAATCAATATGTCTCTACATGCCATATGTGCCAAGTTAATAATTATAAAAACGCGTTACCAGCTGGTCGATTAAATCCGATTGTATCAAATTATCCAAATGAGATAGTTACGTTAGATTTATTAGACCCGTATCCTATATCGAGAGTGAGACGTAGTCGATATGTTTTAGTAATTACCGATCATTTCAGCAAATGGGCTGAAATTATACCTCTTAAAAAGGCCTCGGCTCGTATAATAGCGGATACTTTTTTTGATAATTTTATATCGCGTTTTGGAGCTCCAATAAAATTAATAAGTGATAACGGTCCCCAATTTATATCCGAAATTTTTCAACGTTAAGTGAAAGATTAGGCATGAGGCATGTGAAAACTGTTGCATATAGACTGCAAGCAAATAGGAGTAAACGAGAGAGAACGAGTAAATCGCGATATAGTGCAAATGATAGCAAATTATGTAAATGATCAACACGATACTTGGGACCAATTCTTACGTGAGTTTGCTTACGCTATTCGTACGCCAGCGAATGAAACGACGGGAAAAACCCCTGCGGAATTATTTTTGGGTCGAAAGTTGATTACCCCATTTCAAAAATTAGTAATGGTTTCGGACGGAACTGAATTTGCAGTAAGAAATATTGAGAAATTGTTTGATGAAGCTAGACTAAAAACGAAAACTAAGCATGAAAGATGGGAAAAATATTATAATAGACGCAGGCGGGATGTACAAATTAAGGTAGATGACTGGGTCTTATTAGAGACACACCCTTTAAGTTCAGCAGCTAATAAGATTTCCCCCAAATTCAAGCAAAAATGTGAAGGTCCGTATAGAGTGTTAGAAGTAAGAAATAATAATAATATTGTAATATGGAGGTCAGCAAAAAGGTTAACCGTCAATGTTGATCAAGTAAGAATATATCGTCATAGGAAATGAGACGAGGTTGAGTCAGAAACAGGTCGCTCAGATAGTATTAGTTCACGTCAGGAAAGGAGTAGTTCGGAAAACGTACATCAAAGACCAAATGAGTCGCAATATGGGAAGAAGAAAGGGTCTGCGGTAAGGCGTGAGTTAGAGGAAAAAGGGATAAATCTCAAGTCAAAGCAATGTGAGAAACACACGGATAGGGCCGATAAGCGCGGATCACTTATCAGATCACTGCCTAGCTCCTTTTCCAGTAATAAGACAAGAACTAAAAGAAAGCGTCCAGATAAAGGAGTTAAACGGTCGTATGGATCGGGATCAAGTGGACCACAGAGAAAGTGGCAGAAATGTAGACCCAATAACATAAATAAAAGACCTTTGTCATCAGATAACATTTATATAAGTAGGAAGAAGAAGGATGGAAGCAGCTGGAGTTCAAGATAGAAGGGAGTACAACCTGAGACCACGCAAAAAAAAAAGGATCAGGAGTCCCGACCGGCCGATGGAGTAACGTCAAGCCATGCTAGGAATAGCCGAAGCGAAGACTACAAACCCTACATCAGGCAACATACGGGATCACAGAGCAACCGAGGAATGAGAAGAGG